>JANHZT010006958.1:47965-63340 GCA_032468215.1 Stegonotus admiraltiensis | reverse complement strand
AGGTTGTAGGGGAAAAAATGCCTTTAAAAGCCTCTGGCGATCCCAGCTGAGTTGCCTGATCGTCAGAGGCTTTTAAACCTCTTAAGGTTGTAGAAAAAATGCTTTTAAAAGTTAAAAAAAAAAAGTTGGCCACGCCCACCCAGTCACATTAGCCCCACCACCACCAAGCCACGCCCACAAAATAAGACATGCCCACAGAACTGGTAGTAAAAAATTTTAGAACCCACCCCTGATTGGGTTGAATGGCCAGGCACTTTTTGATAAAAGTTATCCATTTGTTTGGAAGATCTTGTACAGATGCTCTGTTTCCTTTTTTGGATGTTCAGTGTTTTCTGCAGTGAGTTTGTGTTCATCTAAATTAAGTTCTTACACAACTTCTGATGTGAGAGGTTGGCTTGTTGCTTTGGTAGTAGAGCACCTGGTTGGTGTGGATGGTTTTTCGATACACTTGTATTAAAATTTGCCATTGTGGTGTCTACTGATCAGGATGCCCAGGAAGGGTAGTGAGTTGTTTTTCTTCTTCTATGTTAAATAATCCAGTTTACCAGAGAAGAAGAAAGCAGTTTACTAGTGGAGAAAAAAATATTCTCCTTTATTGATATTTTACAAGAATACTTAAATTAGAATTAGAGTTAAACCAGGATAGTTCTCAAATATAGACATTACACAAAATGAAAACTCCGTTTTGCGAGCTTTTAAAATTTCTATCTCAACTAGTGGATGAAGCAAGTTTATGGCTCAGAAGCCAGGAGTGCTTCTTCCCCAACCCTAGGCATTCCAACTATAACTTGCTCACAAAGGTAAATGAGATGGAAGGCCTCCTTCTGCCATTTGTCCCTTAAGAGCAGCAAATGCCTCTGAGCAAAACAGCAAAGAATTATCACCCCTGAAAAGAGAAAAGATTAGATTGAACTGAACACCTGCGGTTGAGACACAGATTCCTTTTCATTTTGGAAAATAATGAAGGAAGATAGCAGGCTGAATGGAAAAGCACTTTAGTTGCAATGCACTGCACTGTTATGAAGACTTTTTGATCTCGTATGAGCTATATACTACACTATAAATGAAGGTGCTATTTTTGCTGTAGTTATTACCATTTCTAAAATGGAAAGAATCCTTTCTCATACCATTTGAAATGGCTGGAATGAATCATTTTCTTAGCATAAATACAGCCTATGGCTTCTTGTTTTCACATTTTTCACAATCTGGCATCTAAGCCTGTTTGCCCATCTTTGATTGTAAAGTGAACACTTTGCTTCTGCATCCTACTTAAGCTTGGAGATGCCAATTTATCAATCCAGGGATTGAAAATGGTTACTTAGCACAATACAATCCTTTCATTCCTTTTAACTCAATTTCAAGCTTATGTTACTGCTGTTTAATTTGTGCAATGTTGTTTGTTCAAGATTGGTTCTGAATTCATAAGTGCGTAAGAAAAGCCCTGTTGGATTGGTGTTTTAACATTCAATGTTATGCATTCCATTTGCATCCCTTGCTATTGCTGCTTTCTATTTATTGTTTAAGACTCATTTATTTGTTATCTAACTCGTATCTCTCCAACTCACCACTTTGGGTAGCTTACAAATTTAAAACAATCACAAAAACAAATTATCAATAAGGACACCAATTAATATACTACTATAAGCCCTAGAGATAGACTAACACAACTTTGGTCCAATACTTAATAGAATATCTACATCTTCAGAGCTTTAAAAGAGGCCAATTGGGTCAAGGCAGGAGTGAAATCCAGCAGGTTCTGACAGGTTCTGGAGAACCGGTAGTGGAAATTTTGAATAGTTAGGGTAAGAGTTAGGGTTAAGAGAACCAACAAATTTGTTGGTTAAGAGAACCAACATATACCACCTCTGGCTGGCCCCAGAGTGGGGTGGGAATGAGGATTTTTGCAGTATCCTTCCCCTGCCATGCCCACCAAGCCACACCCACCAAGCCATGCCCACCAAGTCATGCTCACAAAACCAGTAGTAAAAAAATTTGGATTTCACCACTGGGTCAGGGTTATGGCAATCCAAATCTCACGGTAGAAGTTCTTCTATAGGACAAGGTTTGTGATACAGATGCACACTTTCTGGATCCCATACGATGGCAGTGCTTGATAGAAGAATCATGCCCATTCTATCCCAATTCTTATGGGGTAACCAGAACTTATGGTCCCACAAATAATCCAGCCCTGGTTTTCTAGGGTCTACTGAAAGCAAATTAAGCTTGTGAAGTAGTAGCACAACATGGGCATATTGAAGGATAGCCATAAACACCTGAACTGCCGGTTTTTGAACAGGTTTGGAGTGGTCTTTGAGGTCAGTCCCATGTAGAGTGTATTACAGTAATCCAAGCAAGAGATGATTAAGATATGGATGACGGTGAGAAGGTCCTCCTGGTCCAGGAATGGATACAATTGGAATGCAAGTTGAAATCATACAAAGGCTCTTTGAGCCAAGAGTTAAGAAAGACTCCCAGATTGCAGTCTGGTTTGTTGGGAGAATGCCCTTCCATTTACAGCTAAAGATGAAAAATCTCCAACATGAGGCAGCCTTAAATTGAGAGGCAATAGGTCATCTTAAAATTACTGTCTTTTTTTGGAAACTCTTGTGTGCAAAGCTTCTGGGCTGCCTCTTTACTTGCTGGTGGCACTGCTGGAATTTCCAGGACTAAGTTAACATAACCTGATCAAATATTTCTTAAGAGAAAATATGGCTTGACTGCTTCTTGTTCCTCCTTCATATGGATGACAGAAATATTTTTACATGCAACTAAACCTATGGACTTCTTCTTGTGACATATCCGTCATCGGACATTGACGATCATGTTGACGATCCTATTTTTATCAACAGCCGCTTGAAAAAGTGCTGTTGAGTTTTGTCCAAACCAGTCCCTTAGATTTTGAAGCCATGATGTTCTTCTTCTGCCTGGACCTCATTTGCCTTCAATCTTTCCTTGGAGATTAAGTGAAGTATGCCATATTTTTCCAAGTGTCGCACTACATGTCCAATGGACACCCATCCTCTAAATTCCACTTTAAATGATACTCTAGATTGTTCTAGGCTTTTTCTGAAAAAAAAAGTAGATTCTTATCATTGTTACTTTGAGAACAAAGCTAGGACAAAGTGAACTTCAGAAAAAAATTATGTGTTTTGCATTCTCCTATTGATCAGCTGAACAAGAGGCACTTGTTGAATCAAGAGACATCCAGCATTCTCAGATATCCAACAGCAAAGATAATCACATGACAAGTTTCAACTTGCTGGGAATGAAAATAGCAAGCAAGTGCTTCTGGCTAGCACAAACAAAGTTGGTTCCACTCAGTGAAGGACCAGTTTTAAGTTCTTGGAACTCTTAGTTTCAACCAGAAACCAATGCTTTTGAAGTTTACAAAAACTGGCTATTCTCGTAATTTACAGACTCTGCTATAAATTATCTAGGAACTTAAATGGTAATTATTTTAGACCTGTCTTTTCTGACAAGAGGATACTGGGGCTGCACTAGAAGAAAATCTGCCAAATTTGATAAATCACATGAAGAAGCTAGTCTGGAAGTACCTGATAAAACTGAGGAGAAGGGGAAATGATTCATGCTTGCTATCTTCTAAGTTAGAAGACTTATGGCCATCAAGCACAATTCACTTTTATGACTTTGACCTCCCATAATGATATTGCAGCTACATCATCACCTTCCCTTATCTGAGAGTGAGTATGAGAGAAAGCTATGAATGAGTTATCATCAATCTCACTCAAAAGAAAAGCAAAAAAATCAAATAACGTAATTACTCTGCCAGGGGAATGGTCAAACTTTAACCATGTGATTTGTCTTGATAGGTCTACGATTAACGAGGAAGATCTGAGGTTAGGTTTCTGGAAGATAACAGAACCGACTCTTCTTCCCCCTCTGATCGTTCGGTGGTTTTGTTACCATCCTTAGAACATCATTCAGGATTCTGTTTACAGCTGTATCACCTGGAAGTGCCTGATAGTCATTTGAAAGAAAGAAAAATGGGTTTCAACACTAGAAGTAAGGAAAGTAAATTATTGAACAACTAATCATCAGGTTCTAAACTGTATTTTTAGAGAGAAACTGTAAGTTTAATTAGAAAAGGAGAGTTCAGGGTGAAGTAGCAAAATGGTTAATGTTCATGTAGACTTGCTATTGGTTGGTTGCAAATTTTAGAAGTTCTAAGAAAGGCCTGATTGATTAGGAAAGAAAAAGTTACTGGTAGAAACTCTGCCTTGATTTAATCAAGGATGGAAAGGTGCTTGTATGATTGAATGAAATATATAGTTTTAGGAAAGCAATCCCTGATGAAATACCATGCAGTACAATTCCATATAAGTAATAATTGTCAGGCCAAGATTAAAGATGACAAAATGAAATCCAATTGATACTGATTCTTTATTTTCTTACACCTAATAGACAAAACTTGCCAGGTTAAAGTTATCACCTTCTAAACTACTAGATATATCCTGAGAGATTTTGGGATGTAGCCACCCTGAACCTCTTCCCCCCACTTACCTCCAGCTCAGGACACCACACTTTCTTAGTTTGGGCTTCTCTCTGATGGAATGTACTGCCTACTTTTGGAGAAAGATTGATGTTGCGAAGACCCCACCTCCACTCTTCCTCCAGATGCACATTTCATCACAATAATGAGCACATAAATCAACTGCAACTGTACAGCTGCAACTGTAAGATGCATGGGTAAGATATAAGGGCATGACTCTATCAATATGATATTTTCTAGCCCAAGTCTGACTGTTGCTTTCTGCAATCTTTATAGTTACCTTCAAAGGCAGCCCCATACATGGTGCATTGTAAAAGTCCAAGTGTGTGATGATTAGGGCATAAGTTACCCTAATGAAGGATTCTATTTAGAAAAGGCCATTAGTAACAAACCAATTGAAGGTGGACAAAGATATTCCTCAATATCCTATTCAGAACCACAAACCCATCAAGAGCCCAAGTTGTCATGAGGAGTATAATCCTTTCTTCAGCCACTTCCAGGACTCATGTTTCCGGATAGCCAAGCTTTTTATGGACTGTTGTGATGCCATCTATCAATCACGAGATTGACAGCCATTTTCCAGACAGGGAATACACCATCCCTTTGCCTCAAGCAGGGTAAGCCTGAGAAAGAGTGTGTACCTTACAAAGTAGCAAAAGCTACTTTGGCCTTCTCTCTTTCTAACCCCCCCCCCCAAATCTTAAGTTTGAGAAATTCACTTTGCTCAAACAATAGGTAAGCAAGTTTGGTTAGAAATTTGCTAGGATTTTATGTTTTATTTAATTTTGCATATTTCATCCTTATTTGTGATCTCTAGTGATTTGTTTTCTTTGGGTAAACTCAATGTCAGGTTTCCAAGTAACACCTCCAATGAAAGAAAACTCTGAGGCTTGAGTTTCTTCAAAGTTCCATTTTATTAGAGATGTCATATTGGCACATCTGGGAAAACCCGAATCTGAAAGCTTCCAGGTTTTCCCCACCCAAAGAAAAGTTCAAGTCCCTGCTCAACACGCACACGTCCATTACATGGTCCAATCAAAGCATCATCCCAACTGAAGATGCCTCCCAGTTCAGCCATTCAGGACAAGATGTCCTTGACTTTCTGAAAAAGGAGTGTTATTATGACTATATATCACCCTGGCTCCATAAAATCCCCCCTCCCAGTTTCCCACGGTACTAAACATGGCAGGCCTGAAGATCCACCGAACAAGATGGCTTCCAGGCCTGACACTCAGTTATTGTATGGCAGATGCAATTCTGAGTACTGAATGCCAGGAGGCTGTCAGGGTCAGGATGGAATGGGAGGAAATGATGTATACTGCTCTCCAAGATCAAGAAGGTCTTTTGCACAACTACCCTTGTCTTATTTATTGAAAGACTTGTATAACTAGCCATACTATGAACCACAATCCTGGGTGATACCCTGAAGCTTGCAGGAAAAGCAAGGACTGCTGGAAGGCAGGAGGCAAGAGCTTGCCACATCTCAAGGAAGGGCAAGGCAGCTTCAAAGCAAGTGTGCCATTTGTAGCCATTCCTGTATTAGAAAGTTCTGCCTGCAGTCACTCACGTCCAAGACCACATTGCTGTAATATGCTCTTCATGAGGATGCCTCTGAACTGAATTTAAAAGCTACAGGAAGCTCTTGTACTAAGAAGCTAGTACAAATTCAGCCCACTTGTTCATTGATGGGACTTTTTTGTTATATCGAGATAACCCTACTGCTTCGAGAACTACACTGCTGCTAGTTGGCTTTGAGATGTATTTGTATCTTTCCAGCTTCAGGTGGCTCTGGATCTAGTTATCTGCAGCATTGTCTCTTCCTACAGCTAATTAACTGTTTCCAACCAGCCATCAGATTCTACAGGATCAATTCCCTCCATATTCCATCCATCCAGGAATGCCATCAAACGGGACCTAGGAAACATGCATTTTACTTCATTGTTCCCATGGTCGCATCTCTCTCCTTCCCATGGAGATCCAGTTTACTTTTTTCTCCCTTTTTTCAACAAAGCAGTTAAGGTCCCATTTTTCCATTTCGGAAGGCATACTCTAAACACTAAGAGACATGAGGAAATCTATGACTTCCACAAAAAAATCCTAATGATTTTTATTGAGGGTTTTTTAAAATGACGTTCCTGATTGTTAGCCATTCAGAATCTTTTGGTATCAGTGGTATGCAAAACAAGTAATAAACAAGCAAATATTATTATTATTATTATTATTATTATTATTAACGCATTGTAAGCCCTGAGTCTCCGGAGAAGGGCGGCATATAAATCAAAGCAAAAATATATATATATTATTAACAGATCCATGCAATCTTGTGATTTGACCCACGCTTATATCTTCTGTAGTCTCCATGAAATTACTTTCTCTCTGTGGTTTTAGCAAGACTGCATTTTTATTTGTCCCAGCCCTGTTTTTGTATGTGAAAAAATAAAAGAAATGTGTATACTGTTGCCATTATTATACTGCCTCATGTTAAGCCCCAGGGGTAAAGATAAGTATATTAGGTAGTTTTGTCTTTAACAGAACAGTAGCAAATTATCTTAGTGGGAAATTTATTCCTTAGCTGATCAGAGCCCCATTGTTCAGGATTATGGCATTGTCTGGACCAGTGGTGGGATTCAAAATTTTTTACTACTGGTTCTGTGGGCATGGCTTGGTGGGCGTGGCAGGGGAAGAATACTGTAAAAACTCCATTTCCTCCTAATCAGCTGGGACTCGGGAGGCAGAGAATAGATGGGGACGGGGTCAGTCAAAGGTTGTATTTACCAGTTCTCTGAACTACACAAAATTTCCGCTACCAGTTCTCCAGAAAAGGGTCAGAACTTGCTGAATACCACCTCTGGTCTGGACACCCTAATTGATCTGATGGGATATTCAATATTTGTAACCAATCTCATGGTGTTCAATATACTTACATTGTAGAAAACTTTTGCTAGAACTTTATCTTGGCCTAACCCAAATGACCCTACACGCACAGGAAAGGCTAACTTTAAAAATTAATACAAGTAGTCCTCGACTTACAACCATTCGCATAGCAACCATTTGAAGTTATGGTGACACTGAAAAAAAGTGGCTTATGACCAGTCCTTGCACTTACAGCCATCACAGGATCCCCACAATCACATGATCAAAATGTGGGTGTTTGGTAACCAGCATGTATTTATAATGGATGCAGCATCACACATGATTGCCAATTATGACCTCCTCAGCCAGTTTCTGGTAAACTCAATTAGGAAAGCCAGATTCGCTTAGCAACCCCGTGATTCACTTACCAACTGTAGTGATTTGCGTAAACACGGAAGCAAAAGAGGTCATAAAATCAGGAGCGACTCACTGAACTGTTCTTTAAGATTCTCTTAAGCGTCTCTTTCTACCTTCTCTCTTCGCTTTTTCTTCTATTTGTCAGTGTTACATAATGTTTTTTCCTCCTACTTCCTTGTGAACACTGGCATTGTCTGAAATATCTGAACTGTAAGTAAAGTACATGTTCGTGTATATAAAGATGGAATGATTTTTTTTAAACAGAGCACTTTGCTCCAGAAGAGAAGGAGAAAGGAAAGGAGCTATTTATTTTGGATATTCTTTTTAGCAAAGTTCTTTTCCCAGCCTTGCTAAAATCTACATAAGTGGAAATACACATTGTTTCTTCTGAACGCAGCACAGGTTTTCTGCACTGAGAAAAGGATCCCTTCCTAACTATTACTTATATTATAACATTGAACAATGCCTGGAATAGTTTATTTACTTATTTGTGTTTCACCTTTATTATTTTTATGAATAACTCAAGGCGGCTAATACACCTTCCTCATCAGGGGTGGGTTCTACTTACCTTTACTACCGGTTCGCAATGGGGCTGCGTGCATGACGTCAGGGTCAATGGACGGGGCCTCCCACCAGTTTTACTATCAGTTCTATAGAACCGGTGTGAACCGGGAGTAACCCACCACTGTTCCTCATCCTGTTTTCCCCACAACAACAACCCTGTGAGGTGATTTGAACTGAGAATGACTGGCCCAAGATCACTCAGCTGGCTTTCATGCCTAAGGAGAGACTTGAACCCAGGGTCTTCTATTTTCTAGCCTGGTACCTTAACCACCATACCAAATTGGCTCTGTATCAGATGGGTGACAATAGATTGGATTCAAATAAGAAGATTTGTAAGAGGAAGTAAATATTTTGATTATGAAGGAAGAAGGAGAGTATTCAACCTTTTATGATTATAACTGCAATCCTCTTGAAGGATCAACCTTCTGGGATGAGTTAATTCATTTGTATCAGACAACACAGTTCATTAACTTAGCCTGCTTTCTCTGAGTGAGATAATCAAGTCACAATTATCTAAGCTCTTGTAATATTTATGACTGATTACTCTAGTACACAGTATGCACAACAGACACTGCAGAATGTTGGAAACTTCTAATCAAACAATATCCTCTGGAGCAGTGGTGAAATCCAATTTTTTTTACTACCAGTTCTGTGGGCGTGGTGTGGTGGGCATGGTGTGGCGTGGTGGGAGTGGCAGGGGAAGAATACTGCAAAATCTCCATTCCCTCCCCAGCCAGAGGTATTTGCCCGTTCTCCGAACTACTCAAAATTTTCACTGCTGGTTCTCCTAATTACTCAAAATTTCCGCTACCAGTTCTCCAAAACCTGTCAGAACCTGCTGGATTTCACCCCTGCTCTGGAGTATTAAATGGTATTTAAAGGACTTCAGTGGCTTTTCATTGATTTTAAAGCAAATTTTGAACTACCAGCAATTAAATTTGAAACTGAATTGGGCTTAGGATCTGGCCCTGTCAACCTCTTTATACACTGATGTTATATTCAGAGACTTTTAGCCAGGTAGGCCTGCTGCCTGTAGTAAAGTGATTCTCAGTGGTAGTGTTCCCTTTGTGACAAGCTTTCCTGAGAAATGTCCATCTAGAAGAAATATTGTTATTCCTGGTTTTGGCACTTGGAAAAGCTAAATTTTACTCTCCTAAGCTTCTGAATGTATTTAATTTTTATATTTTACTAGCTGTACCCGGCCACGCGTTGCCCGGCCCAGTCTTGTGGGTATACAATATTTTGTGACCAAGTGCCAATAATTTCCTTCTGTAGCTCAGGTCATGCCTACTTTGACTCCGTCCCAGTTTGCCGCGGGCGTTTATGGCACCTCTTTATGGCTGACTTTTGCAAAGGGACGTGGCAGGAGCGAAGACTCAGAAAGAGGGGGAGGGCGGCAGCCCTTGACTGATAGGCCCTTCCTCTCTCAGAAGCCATGGGGAGCACAGCAGAAATCCACCACCAAGCCCATGTTGCACACATAGAGACTTGGAAATGGAATCATAAAATTGGAGATTTGGAAATCGTAAATGGGTTGTAAATTGGAAACATTGAAATGGAAGTGTAAAATATTTAGTATAGCGTGTGTTGCTTTTACATCCAGCAGGTGGCACCGTTTTTCAATGTTTTTCAATGTTTTTCAATGTTTTTCAATGTTTTTCAATGTTTTTCACGTTTTTACCTGTCACAGGTGTGACATGTATATAATAAAGGTATATAAAAACACATGCGTATTCGAATGCAACATTGTGTCAAAATTTCAAAGCAATTGGTGAAGAACTTCGGAGATTTACGATTTTGAACAAACGAACATTTACATTTTTATTCATATAGATTTACATTACCTTGCCTTTCCCAGAACTGTCCCAGAAGCATAGCTGAACAGGAGTAAGAGAATAACAGAATTGAAAGGGACCTTGGAGATGTTCTAGTCCAACCCCCTGATCAAGTGGGAGACCCTATAAATATTTTAGATAAATAAATTTAGGCTGCAACTCCATTTTAGGAATGAGTCCTATTAAAACAACTAGAACAGTATGTACTGTGAATAAACATATGTAAATATTAGTAGTTTTATTTAGTTTTATTAGGAACAACAAGATACAACATAAGGATGGAAAATAACCATGATACTTTATGCCTACCATCTGGCCAAGGGTCCCGCTAAGTTGGTAGGCCAGCTAACTCCAGCAGAAAATTCTATGTCAATTGAGATTTTTCAGTGATGTGAAGAACATATGCAGTGATAAATTCATCCTCAAATTCCAACGAAATTATACCATTGGACAAAGGGATCTTTTTGATAGAGTACTGCCTCTTAATATAACCCTTTTAATATAACCTAAATATAACATCAATAACTCTTATGCCAAACAAAATTTTGCATGTAGTGAAAACCTTCAAGAAAAACACTTATTATGAATGGGAAGTTGTATTCCTACAATTGATGACATCATTCCAAGTACTGCAATAGCATACTTGATCATGCCTCTTCTATGACATCCTATTTGTAAGAATTACTTGGAACAAAATAAGGATGGATATTTCAAAAGCAAATGTAACAATACTTGAAGACCAGAACAAAAGCTTAATGTTAATAGCTGAACAGAGAGATTTATCTCAGTGTAGCTATTATAAAAATGAATGGATAGAGTTCTAAAAATGGCAGTATCTTCCTAATTAAAATTAAACAACAGGATGTTGAAAACAGAAAAAAAACCCTAACCTTGAATGAAAAACTTTAGCTCATAGATCTAACTGGAAATGAAAGGTTAGAAAAAAGAGGCCAAGAGTTCTCTTCTTAATGAAATATTAAGGAATATTTGGGCAATGTGATTACAATATTAGTAGAAGGATCTAAAAATACATGCCTCATATCAAGAAAACCAGAATCAGTCAAAATTTTCAGGACTACTAATTCAGAACCATCATTGTTATCTGCTGCTTCCTACCCATTTTCAGATTATAAATTAATTCCATATCCAAATGGTATTCACTGAAGACTTTTTAAGGAACTACAATTTTTAGATTGCTGATTTGTTAAAAACATGCAGCATCTTAATATCTATTTCTAAGAATAGGAAAAGAAGCAACCTGACTCCTATCTTTAAGAAGAATCATGGGAGGAATACAATAAATTATAGAACATTTAGCTTTATTTTCATTTCAGAAAAAAATATTAATTAATAAAGATTTTAAAAAATCAAATATTATATAGAAGAGTGTGTCTTGTTAAAAAGGAACAAATATGGCTCCTTCATTAATATTTCTCCTTTTTAAATCAGAAGATGCATCCATATGAGGAAGTGTGCTGTAGTTTCATGAAAGCGTATGCCTCTGAATAAAAATTGTTATCCTGAAAAGATAATACAACCCTACCACAACCCCTTTATTTTTGGCTACCATAGATTTACATGGGAAAGATGTCTTCATCCAAAAAAAATAATGACGGCCACAATCATGCAGTTGAAGCGCCAATATTTTTGTTTTGCAATATAAAAAACTAACATTTATTCTGTACCTGTGCATTTGGTTTTTCTTGCCTAAGTGTAAGACCTTACTTTTCTCACAACTGAATTGCATTTTTCTGGATAAGGCCCAGTGCTGAAATCTGTAAAGATTCTTCTGTATCTTGAGTCTGTCTTCTATTTCCCCAGCTTGTTATCTGCAAATTTGATGAGTTCTGCTTCTAGCTCCTCATCTGAATCATTTAGGAAGATGTTAAAGAGTATTCTGCCTAAGACAGAACCTTGAAGTGCTCCATGCTTCTCTCCATTTAGCTGTAGCTTCATTGAGGACTACATTGATTGCAGTTGGCCAGCCACTTGTAAATCCATCTGGTAGTGATGCTGTCTAGCCCATATTTTTCTATTGTACCAAGAAGTAGGTGTGATCTACTTTGTCAAATGCCTTATTGTAAGCTAATTACACTATGTCCACTTATTTACCTGATCTACCAGTTAGTCACTTTGTCAAATTCAAAAGAATCCCTATATTTTATGCAATTTTAAAGTCCAAGGTCCAAATTTCTTCCAGTAAACACTCTCTTTCACTCTAGGCACAGATAAAGTACTTATTTACTAAGTTAAAAGTTGAAGACAAAAAAACCCAAAAACAAAACCCAGATACAGGTAATGTCAGTTACAACTATTTATTTAGCAACTGTTTAGTGAAATTACAATGACACTGAAAAAGGTGACCTTCAACCAGTCCTTGCACTTATGACAGTCACAGGATTCCCACAGTCACATGATTAAAATTCAGTCACTTGGCAACCGGTATGTATTTACAATGGCTATGGCAACCTGGAGTCAGGTGATCCCCATTTTCAACCTTTCCAGCTGGCTTCTGAAAGGCAGTCAATGGGGTAAACCAGATTAATTTACAACTGTGTGATTCACTTTAACAACTCAGTGATTCGCTAAGCCAAAAATGGTTGTGAAATTGTATGTGATTCATTAGCAACCAACTTCCTTAGCAATAGAAATTATGGTCCCCATTGTGGTTGGAAGTTGAAGGCTACCTGTATAATATAACACAAGGACAGTGGCAGATATATAAAAAAAATCTTGAACTTGTAGGCCCAAAGCTGATAAGCAAACCATTCAAACCTAAGCATTTTTTGACAGTGTTCTCAATTAACTGGAGCAATTTCTGGTGAGCTTCCTCACAGAAATTTGAAATCAGACTTAACTAACAGTAAACATGTATCTTCTTTTCAGCACTTAGTATGCAGGAAAAATATTAGCAAGGAGTCCCAAATGTGCTGTAAGTGATAAGTTGGTCCCACACATTGGTAATATGACCAACATGTGGGATCGCCATGGAATAAGCCTTGTGTCAGCCATATTAGTCTGGAAGCGCCAATGCTGCCACCTTCTCGTGTGTAGGAAAGTAGGAGGGGGGATTAAGGAGAGGGGTTGTTAGTAGACATAATAGCATTCTTTCTGTTGGTCAAGGTCAGGGTGATCCAGCATCTAGAGGAGTCGTCAGGGGGCTGGATCGAGATGGAGCGGATGTTGATTGGAGCTTGTGACCGACTGGGGGGAAAAGGGGATGGTTTTGGGAGTTTTGACTAACTGAAGGAAAACCCGGTTTTTTCAGATTCGGGTTTTTCCAGATGTGCCAGTTTGCCTATTCTAGTAAAGAGAACTTTGGAAAATGCTTGTTTCCATGTCTTTACTCGGAGTTGGGGGTTTTCTGGAACACTGACACCTTGCTACAAAGCTCAAAGTCTACCGAGAAGTAGTGCAAACTACCCTGATGCATGCCAGTGAGACTTGGACTGTATACAGGAGGCGTGCTGGCAACTGAAACACTTCCACATGACCTGCCTCCGTAGAATTCTGAGGATCCAGTGGCAGGACAAGGCGCCAGGTCTACCATCAGTTTACACCCTGCTGATGAAAGCCATGTTGTTGGATGCTAGACCATCACATCCCTAAAGAGCTCCACTATGGTGAGCTGTCTCAAGGAAATCAATTGCATAGGGGACAAAGGAAGCGATACAAAGACATGTTCAAAGCCTCCTTCAAGTCCCTGGATATTGACACCACCTCCTGGGAAACCCTGGCACAAGATCGATTGACATGGCGCACGCTGATTCACCAAGGCTGCCAGACATCTGAGGACAGAAGAGCAACCATAGCATAAGAGAAGCGATCACTCCACAAAGCCAGAGCTTCAAATGCTGCAACAATGGTGCCTACACATGTCTGCCCGACATGTGGCAGAACGTTTCATGCCCATATAGGTCTTACCAGTCACCTGCGGACACATCGTAGACAGCCCACAACCTGTTAGATGTCAAGGTCCTCTTTGAACATGATGGACAAACATCAAGTGATAAGTGACAGTAAGGCATGCAAGAATATCTCAGTAGTTTTATCCGAGCAAAGACTGGGGCTATGGAATGCTACCAAACCTCTCTGTCAACATCTTCAAGAAAAGGATATAGATTTTGCTGATTACTTTTGTTCCAGCTGCATCATTTTGGCATAATTTAGGAATTTTATTCTTTCTCATATTATTTTTTGTAGCTGCGAAAACAAGGTTACCAACAAGCATGCAAATGTTCACAGCTCCTTTATTGAAAACTGGAACAAGATTGATGGAAAATGCATACTAAATACAACTAGATACTGTAGATACCACATTGCAGCATCTACTTCTTATTCATATAATAATAAACCACCTGATGCTCACAAACTACACTTGTAAATGTACTGCAGTTACCACAAAGTGGCAGTGTTGTGCAATTCTATATACAGAATGCAACTTTTTCCATGTTATCCCCAAAGGTGCTTGTCTACAATATATTCCTAATTGCATTCATGCCTTCAATTTAACAATAGCTAGCACCTTTTCTGCTAATTTAGTTATTCCCATTAAGAAAATCCTTCAAATAAAAAGCTCTTTAACTTTTATCCCTTAAATAATAGCAAAGTAGAAAAGGCTGCACTTGGCTTATCCATTAAAGTGAATTGTGTTTCACTGAGAAATTGAATTGAAATGATACAGCCTTAAGACAGCAAACTTAGCCCATTCCATCTTCTTATTACAACTATAATTTAGATGGAGATATCTTGGGATTTTGCCTTTCCCATAGGCAATCTCTTAGTATCAACCAATTTAAAACATTTTGAAACCAATAGTATAAGACTAACTATAATTATATAAATATTGAAATAATATAGGCTTTCTTTTCTCAAAAACTCAACAGGAATTGTAATCATCTATAGGTAGTCCTCAATTTATTATCTTAATGGAGACTTTCCATTACAGTTGTTAAGTTGTGATGGTTATAAAGTGAGTCATTACATGACCAATTTTGCAACCTTTTATTGTGGCAGTTAAGATAGTCACCATCGTCATAAGTGAATATGTTGTCATTAAGTGAATGCCATTGTTGATAAGTGAACCCTATGCTTGCTTGGAACCAACTTCTTCCCTAGTCCTCAAAGCCACAGGACATGATATTGACTTTAAAAATACCAGAACTATCGCCAAAACTGAACATTTTAACAACAGAA
>JANHZT010006958.1:31921-42186 GCA_032468215.1 Stegonotus admiraltiensis | reverse complement strand
GGGGACGGACTGTCCTCACTTTCATTTTGACACTTTAGATTTGAAAGTCAGGGAGCTCAACAACATGGCAAAATATTACTTTTCTGGAAGCATATGTGTATTTTAGAAATAGCAACACCACATTTGCATGTTTGTATTATTCTACTTAATTTTTTTTTTTTTGCACAGCCTCATGAGAATTTAAGCCTTGACATAGATGTAGAAACTTTCAAATTAACATACCATGTTTTTTCCCCTCTGAGAGTTAAATACAAGTGTAGTAATAACAGATCAGGATATTGAAAGAATATCAAATGAACCCTTCTTTGGATAGAGATAGAAGTCAAGAGCAGGAGTCTTCAATTTTGTGATCTGCAGCCACATTTGGAATTTTGAATTGATTGTGACTACAAATACGCTCTTCTCTTTTATTCAGGTCCCAATAAATGCAGCTATCCTAAAATATTTACCATTTTTCTCCACTAGATTTTCCAAACCACTTTTCTTCGGAAAGACCCACGGTGGCACAGTGGTTAGAATGCAGTACTGCAGGCTACTTCTGCTGACTGCTGGCTGCCAGCAATTTGGCAGTTCAAATCTCACCAGGCTCAAGGTTGACTCAGCCTTCCATCCTTCCGAGGTGGGTAAAATGAGGACCCAAATTGTTGGGGGCAATATGCTGACTCTGTAAACCGCTTAGAGAAGGCTGTAAAGCACTGTAAAGTGGTATTATTGCTATTGCTATTCTCCCTTTCCTGAAGGATCTGCTGCTTCATCAAATCTCTTCTAATCCACTAAATTTTTGCCAAAAATCTTCCTATTTTCTTTCTTTCACTTTCAGTAGTGAAACAGCATTATGATAACTTATAGAAGCCTTGCCCATGTTCTTCGTATCCAAACTGTCAATATTCTTGATCTTCATGGCATTATGAGCAATGGAAAAGGATGGCTTCTGAATAAAACTTTGTTATTTACTACCAAAAAAAGTTTTTAAAACATTTAAATATTATTTAGCATAATGAGGAAGAAAGGTAAGAGACCTTTGAACATAGCACCAAGGGCAGTGGTGGGTTTCAAAAATCTTTACTACCAGTTCTGTTGGTGTGGCTTGGTAGGCGTGGCATGGCATGGCTTGGTGGGCGTGGCATGCGAAGGATACTGTAAAATCTCCATTCCCACCCCACTCCAGGGGAAGGATACTGTAAAATCTCCTTTCCCTTCCCAATCCTGAGGAAGGTTACTGCAAAATCCCCATTTCCTCCTGATCAGCTGGGACTCAGGAGGCAGAGAATAGATGGGGGCAGGGCCAGTCAGAATTTTTACTACCAGTTCTCTGAACTACTCACAATTTCCACTACTGGTTCTTCAGAACTGGTCAGAACCTGCTGAAACCCACCTCTGATCAAGGGTCCGTAATGCTATTCTGAGTATAGGTCTCACACTGCCAACTCTAGTCTTGGTAGCCATTTAGGGTTTAGGTACTAAGCAACTTTTCTGATCTCATCTTTTAGGACTTGACCTCATATTTAGAATTTTCTTACAATAATATAAAATGTATACATTTAGGAAAACCAAATGGGCAATGTCTGCGCATTTGTGTATGCCTGTTTGTATACTGTAGGTACTATATACGATATATAATTCAAATTTAGTCAACAGATGTCAGTCTTGCAGTATATTTTAATTTTTCTATATTAAATCTACACTTCCATCCTCTGTGCTCATATGGGAACAGCTGTAGGAATGGAGATGAGATATTGCAATTTGGGTTTTTATGCAGCCAATCTGTAACAAAAATGGGCCAAACTTTAGACTGCCATCCTGAGACTTAAAACAATTGCAAGATTGTTCATTTTGTTTATGGTCAGATCTAAAATTTCAGCAAAGAAATATTCTGTTCTTCCAATCTTCCAAGTGATTTCCACAGTTTCTGTTCTCAGGAAATTGCTTTGACAACTTGCTGGATTTTTCCTAACAAGAAATACAATTCTAGATGTCACTCTGTAATTCCCCAGGCCTTAAGTTAACATCTTAGCCATTAAGCAGGTGGCAGGACCCTAGCAAATGGGAGCTTGAGATATCAGCAAATGTGAGTTGCAAGGAACCATATTGTTTTGACTCAAGCATTTTGGAAGGCAAGTGCAAGGCACGAGTCAAATATGGGATTGTTTCAGAGAGATCAACAGTGTCAAATACAGTGAGTAGTAAATTTCTGTATTTTAGGGGAAAAGATTTAGCTCAATGTAATGAGTCAGGAAAAAGAATAATGTTGACGTCTACCCTATATAGTTAAGAAACATTGGTTTATGTGGTGGGAATCAGGATAGGGAAGAAAGTGACAAAACGATGGAGAATGTGGAAGAGAAGATTTGATTCAGAGCAACAGACACTACATAAGGGGAGACAGAGAAAACGATCAAGCACTGTCAGAAATAAACTGACACCACTGAGGAGAAAGCTAGTAAGTAGAAGGCACAGATCCTACCACCCTCCTTATTACGATGAGTTTCTCAATCAAAAATCAAAGATCAGTAATCCAGACTTTTGCCAATGAATTAAGAACTGGAAATATTCTGAAGTTTTGAAAGAGCAAAACCATTATCTTTACCTTCTAAAACTATGCTCCACCAGTTGTCTCACAGAATTGGTAATAACCAAACTCTTTCGTATTTTATTTGAAATGTACGTGATAAATATTGACTGTAGCTGCACAACAACTTTATCCACAATACTCTGAGTTCTTTGCCATGTCAAAGCATACAAGACAGGGGTTATTCTTTCCAACAGACACTATAGGTAATACATGCCAACTTACTGATGATAGTCAGAAACAAAAGAGAGGTATTATTGAATGATCCCCAAGATTTGCAAGACTAGTACACATCAAAACAATTCCAGAGTGGATAGAATTGTCTCCTTCCACAAAGTGCAATAAAGACTGAATATGAAACATGAAAAGATATGCTACTAATTTTTGTGGGAATTATTGTATTGTATTGTATTGTAATAACTGTATTATTCTGATTTGATTTTATGGATTATACCCTCTTAAAGTAGGCACTACATTCAGTTATTTTGCTGAAAACTGTTTTCTATATAACATAGAAAGGCAAAATGCTTCTGCATTATTTTACTGCAGTAAAGATACTTCTGCAGTAACTTCCATGTTCCTCTCCAAAAAAATAATGAGTCAAACTGATGGAGGAAAAAAATATCCTTGATTCTGTACGCATCTGTCACTCTGGGAACCCAGCAAGTATCCATTATACTTCATCCAGTTTAGGTCACCACTATACAAAAAAGATGCTGAAGCACTAGAAGAGTAGAGAAGAGCAACAAAGGTGACAAGGGGACTGGAAGCTAAACCATATGATGAATGGCTAGCAATTAGGTATGTTTAATCTAAAAAAGGGATGACTTAAAGGTGACATGATATCCAATACTTGAAAGGGTGTCACAAGATTTAAAAAAAAGGGATGTGTGTGTCAATTTATTCTCCAAAGCACCAGAGGGCAAGAAAAAGAAGCAATGGATGGAAGCTCATCAGAGGAAGATCCAGCCTGGAACCTGGATAAATTTCTTGACAGTGAAACAATTAGTAACTGGAACATCTTGCCCCTTGTGGGTTCTCCATGGCTGTAAGAAAAGATTGGACAATCATTTGTTGGAGGTAGAATAAGGACTCCTGCCTTGGGCAAGGCATTGGAAGCAAAGACCTTCAAGATCTCTTCCAGCCCTATAATTCTATGACTGCAGAAAAGAAGGTGGAGAAGCCAGGAAAAAATTTACAATTCCATAAGAATATAATAAGACATCAAGCTGAATCAAACCAAAATCCAGTATCCAGTTTTCTATAGTTTCTACAGTTTTCTACAGTTTTCTATTGACAAAGGATCCACCATTCACCTGTGGGAGGGATCTAGGCAATTACTTTTCTGTGGGAACTTCTATGCAACTCAGAACCTGATAGTTTTAAAAGACAGAACAATATAGTGTAAGGATATCAACACTAGTTCCTTTGATTTTCAATAGAAATGGATACACACTTTTACAGTAGTACCTGCTTTGAAACATACTGCTCTAACTCTGGAGATTGCCGTTATGAAAGACTAAAACATCTTCCACAAATGTCTCCCTTTAAAATAATTAATTAATTAAACCAATCAATCCTCTTTTTAAAATATCTAGTTGATGGTCATTACAATGTCATTAAATAGATAATTTAATTTACCACCCTGAATTTCCCATCATTTATGTTCATTGAATTATCATATCTTCTAATATTATGTGACATGCATTATACTTTACCTACTGTACTTTTATTATGTCTGTACTTTAGTTTTTGTCTATAATAAAAAAAACCCTAAACTTTATACATTTCCTTCTCCAAATAATTGCTTGGTACTCTTTACAACCCCACCCTTTTCTGAAGCTTTTTGAGTTTCACAATATTTTGAGTCACATATACTGATTTTTCCAAAGGTACAATAATATTAAATGCACTTTTAACTTTTTTCTTCAGTGATCACTAAATTAGAATTCACCCATCTTTACCCTTATGACAAGAGGCTTCCAGGCAATTTGGGATCAATTTCAGTCATTTTAAGATTGGTTCTAATGCTGAAATATTCCTGGCCATTGTGATGAATATCTCTTTAGAAACATCCAAGGGGAGTGGCACCCTGTTCTCCTTGATGATTTGATACTATTTAAAAAAACTTGCCCAACTGGCTCCCTGAGTACTGTGTAGATTTTAATCACAGCTGCAGTTCATTTTCATAAATATTGAGAGACTTCTGAAATAATTTGTATGAAATTATGGGCAAGATCATCCAGGGATTTAAATATGTATTATCAACAAAGTAAGATATTCAGTTCTGTCTTAAAAAAAACATGCAATTCAGGTGAGGTTATGGTAAGTGTTGAAGTGTTGCTACTGGGACTCAGCAATGGAATGTAGAGCATTAATTCTTGACATTTTCTGCAAATTCAGGTTTGAGATTCTTGAGAATCCTTCATACTTTTGCTTAAATTGCACATGATAATCAAATCAATTTTTTTGTAAAATAAATCATAAGGAACAAGCTTTGGAAACAAGAATGCTATGAGTTACTCCCTCCTGTAATCTGGAGGTTAATTAATGTATTTTACTTTCCTTTGACACTGGTTTCGTATTGTATTATTATTTAAGGTTTAGATTTCATACTTTTTAGTCATATTTATATAATGAGTGTTTGTGAGCTGCCCCAAATCAGTTTCAGTTGAAGCTATATATAAACCTTGCAAACTAATAGATACACAAAGGGAAAGAAAGAAAAATTCTAGAAATAATTATGTTTTATTAACACTTTGGATGACATCTTACCAATGGGAAATGTTTTTTTTTTTTTTGCAGAACTGAAGGTTTTCTCTGTAGTGGCTCCCTTTCAAATACTTCTGGGAAATATACCTTACAATTAAAATAAACATTTCAGTGTTTTTAGTTTTAATACTTTTACTAAAGTATATAAACCAGTTTTGTTAAGAAAGTGTCTTTGTGTCAAAGTTAATTCCTTGTGACTGTCTGGATAGGTCCCTGCAGTTTTCTTGGTAAGATTTCAGAAGTGGCTTGCCATTGTCTTCTTGGGCTAGAATTACTAGCCAATGTTCACCCAGCTGGTTTCATACCTAAGGCCAGACTAGTACTCACTGTTTCCCAGTTTCTAGCCTAGTGCCTTAATTACCACTTGGCTGTCTCTTTTTTAATGTTAATATACTTAGCTTCAATTTCCAAGACTGTGACAGAACCAAATTGCTTTTAAAAACTGACTTCATACTGGCCACATTTGCTCATCATAGATACAACCATTTTTTACATTTCTGGCTTACTCAGTCTTACTCATGTTCTCTGCTCTGGTCTTCTTAGCTTCTCCTATCAAGGGTGTTTAACTAATATAGACAACTCTATTCATGGTTTGATAATGCATATCATCCAATCCGAAAGCTCTAATTTTTAAGTGGTTTGGAAATTATAAGACACAAAATGTATTCAGAGGTGTCTACATTCCGTGGGACTCCATGGTTATATCTCCACAGTATATTTATTCACAGGCATCTCCAATGTTTGCAGATGTGTAGCATTAACAAATGGTTACATCTCTAAAATAATAATACAGATATTTTTTTAAAAAAATTTTTTGGCTTATTTTGAAAAACAACGATATGAATATTTTTTAATGGCACCCAGATGCCAAAGGCATCATTTACTAACTTGACAAATAAAAATGTGGCATTTCTTTTAGTTAATGGAAACATAGCCAATAGAGAAGAACAAAATATATAATTTAGTTAGAAATTATGATTGCACTCCATGTAATTTTCTACAGCAAGCATTCATTATTGCTAAGTGTTTTGTTACCATTTCATTTTGTGATACAGAGTAATGTGTTCTCATTCTTTTACTCTGGCAATTTAATTGATGTTTAAAGAAGCACTGGAAAATGTGGAGAAAAACCTGCATCAGTATAAAAAGTGCTTAGAATCATAGTTTGGATCAAGAAATCAAAGAAGCAAATGAAACTTAAAAAAAGAGAGAAAATCAGTTAAACACCGTAAGTGTGATCTCTTCCTCATGCTGCACTTACATTTTTAGATAAAGGCAATGAAAAACTTGCCAGAAGAATTAACAGCTTGTAGCTCATTTACATGACAGCCACATTGTATTGGAAAATATTGGGAATGAATAAAACCATTTAGGACTGTCTTCTATCTGTAGAAGGAAATTAGTGCAGTACTGCCTGCTGTTGATAAGAGAAACTGAAAAAAAATCCTGTATATACTCACATTTTCACTCTCACAAAACACACATACACAATGGATAGCTGACACAGATTGCTCGTTTTTATAGTTAAGATCACCTGGAAAGCAGAGGTAGTATCTTTTACATATTGCCCTAATGGACTGTAAGCTGTTCTTTATTAAACGGATGTTTAATCCTACGAGACATTTGGAACCTTATTTTAATAAATATGAAGAACATGCATTTTAATCCTGTGTATATTTAGCTAGAAGAATGATTGTTCATGCTCAGTAGAAAAAGGTTGGCCATGGCGAATGAAATATTGATTGCATCTAAATGATGAACGGCTGTAAAGTTATCTTATAAAAATATTCTTTGTTCAGAAACTCAAATACTTTGGCCACATAATGAGAAGAGAGGAGTCACTGGAAAAGACCTTGACGTTGGGAAAGATTGTAAAAGAAGAATGGCAGAAGATGAGATGGCAGAGGATGAGATGATTAGATGGACAGAATGAATAGACATTTGGGCAAACTCCAGGAGACAGTGGTGGAAGGGAGACCTGGTCCATGGGATCATGAAGAGTTGGACATGACTTAGCAACTGAACAGCAACAATTCTTTGTCCAAAGGCAGCTCAATGCACACAACTCAACCTTGAGATACATACCCCATCTACTTCTCTGAGGTATACCAGATCTTTTAAGAAGCCAATTAGCTCAGTAGCAGGCTATTCAAAGGAGCTTTGCCAATATAGTGGTTGCTCTAAATTGCAGAAGGTGTAGTAAAGCACTAATGGCTACATTGGGGGCTATTCATCTATATTGTCCTATTAGATAAGTCTTGATATTAGCTTGCTAAAAACTTTTGACAGTTGTCATCTGGCTAATGACATCAAGTAACATCTGCAAAGTGGATGAGTCATTTTAGCACTAGTCCAATTATGTTGAAACAACAACATATACAGGCTTTGTAAGCTTTACATCATTTAAGTGATGGCTGCATAAATCCTTAGTGTGTAAAGGACCTTAGTTTGCTGCTCCATTTAAATCAGAACCGTTGCTCTGGCTGGAAGTAAGAATGGCATTTTTACTTACTATTTTAATAGTATAACTGAACCTTGAGCCCTCTGTATGCAGAGATACTATTTATGTTTACATGTGTGCTTGTCTAGGTTAGTATCAATGGATTAATGAATATGAAAACATAGGAAACAAAGCTGATTTAGTACTAATTTTATTTCCATTCTTTCACATTGAACTTTTCAATATTAATACATGATAGTGATGAAAATTCAAGTTAAATAATTTCTACGGGAAGGACTGAAAATAAATGCAGACATCTTAAGCCTAAATATAAATTCTATTACCACAATAATGAAATTAATGTACAATGTTTAGTCTTCTAAACAATGGTAATATAAATAACAGAATAAAAGAATGACAGAATGACAGAGTTAAAACAATATTTACAAGAACGATTACAATAGCTAAGGAAGGATTAAAGTCAGTAGGTCTATACTGGGAACTCAATCGAGTTCAGGCACTTCAGGTAATCCTAATTTAGGAAATACATTTGGGATCTGCAATTTGGTCATTAAATGAAGAGACTACAAATTGAAATCATGGTTGTGTTTGTGATTTTACTTCACCTTTCCTTTCTTTACAGGCCTGCAAAGATGGTAAATGTGAGGACTGGTTGCAAAATTACTTTTTTGTCAGTGTTGTAACTGAATGGTTGCTAAATGGGGGCAGTTGCTCAATGAAGACTACTGATATTTTGAATTCCTACCTATCCGACGGAGGTCAACTATCAGGGCAGAGATGGAGGAAACCAGATTCTTTTTCATAAACTCATCTGTATCATGATATAATTCTCCATAAAAAAGAAATGGGGGTGAGGAAAGCTTCTTCTCTCTTCCTACACAGGAAAAAGCAATCTATCTATAGAAGGTGATGCAGAGGATACTGCATGGGCAGATTATATAGGGCAGAATGGAGAAGAGTATTCCTTACACCTCCATGTAGTGATTTCAGCCTCCCATCTATATATTAGGAAACATACAGTACAAGGTAGCTACAGCTAAAGTGGCTCTTCCCATCCTTGATCATGTCTTGTCTTTTTGCTTTAGAGAAAATGGTAACTGAAACAAGATTCCAGTGCCAGTTGAGTAGATAGTAGGGACAAATAAGGAATTATTACTATCATCACTAACATCTTCAGTTCACAAGTTCTGATGTAGCCACTAACTGGCCAAACGTACAAAAATAATGCCACAGAAGATGGATTTGGTGTCATCCAGTAATACATTTTTAAATTCTCATTTTGTATCCTTTAGGAACATAGTAGTAATGAACTTACCAAGATACAGCACTTTATTTCATGAGCATTCTCTAGCAGAATAAGCCAGCATAATCAATTTTACCTAAACTCTAGAAATGCCTGCTTTTTATGAGGCTTGCATAACGGATAGCTACTTTGTGAAAATAATGAGCTGTTTCCTAGAATGATTTGCTTTTCTTTAATGATAACAGATAATGGAACAGTAAATGGGCACAATGAATTTTAAGATAAAGTAAGTGTTTGCTTCCTCTGCCATTGAGGCAATCTTTTGTAAGAAGAAAAAGATTAAGAGTCATTTGAGCTGGATATTAAAACCTGAATGTTATTAAAGCAATGTGCACTGTTGCTAGCACAAAAATACAACAGACGACCGGTACAATGTTAATTGATTCTTAAAATCAGTAATATTAAGTTTTAGCTGAAAGTATAGAATGGTGAATAATATTACAGCAATTTATTAAAGGTGTATGTCACCAGACTTCCAGTGGCTTTGAATAATAGCAACAGAAAAGAACATATGTAGTTCAGGGTTGAACTGTAGAGTCTGTAGTACCCTCTGAGCCTGGTTGTTTGCCTGCAGACATTTTGTTACCAGACTAGGTAACATCTTCAGTGCTAGAAGGGAGTGAGTGTTGCTCTCTGTTTATACACAGTGGCTTTCCCTGAACAGTATTGGTAGAGATACTGTTTTCTTCTAGGTAGTTCCTTGATTAGGCTGCTGTTTACTGCTTGTTTGCCTGAGTTGGTAATTAATTTCACAACATATGCACAGACTTACCCGTAGTTTCAACTGGGAAATTGTGGGCATCCTAGATACAGCTAAATACAAATGCTAAACAAGCTCAGAGAGCACCAAGGACTTCTCATTTCAACCTCGAGCTACAGATATTCTCCTTTATTAGTTCCTGGAAGCTTGGCATTCAGACAAATCAGCCATCAATAGACACATAGAGAAACACTACATTTACAGACAATTCAAAATAGACAACAAAAAAGAAACCTTAATATTGAAAATAATAAATCTAATCTTTCAACATGGCAATATACTTGCTAGAACATGGAGACTTCAACAAAGGCATCATCAGTGAAGAGGAAGCTAGATGAAGACTGTTGTCCGATGTTGGAGGCTAATGCCTACTGTTGTGAAAAATGGTGGGGGGGGGGGC
>JANHZT010006956.1:31963-46044 GCA_032468215.1 Stegonotus admiraltiensis | reverse complement strand
TGTTGGGAATTTAGAGGATTTTGATCTGGGATTTTAGCCAGGATTTTAAGCATTTTAACTAACAGATTTTTAATGACATGGGAAAACACCCGAGATTTTAACTTTTTACATACATACACCCACGAAAACTTATATATATATATGCGACTTGTGCAGTAAAGGTTTTTTCAGTATTATTTATATAACTTCATGGCACACATGGAGGCAATCTTAAATCATGAGGAGCAGGAAAATGTTGGGCTGAGCCTAGTTCACAAATTTTAAACTATACTTTAAGATAAATATCCAGTTGCTGAAAAGCTTTTACCAACACAGTTGTTAGTCAAAGACCAATATAGCATTGCTTAATACCAAAACTGTTTCTACCAATGTTAAAACAAAATACAAGACATTCTTTACTTATATTTCTATTGTGATAAAAGATACATTTAAAAAAAAAACCTTCTTTGTTTCTTAAGTATTATTGCACCAATGACTCATCCCATGGGAAATCACAACTTCTAGCTGTCTTCAAAAGAGTTCTCATTGTTTGACTCCTTCCTTCTGTTGTTCAAGTTCACTCAACAGATTTTTGCCTGGAACTCCTGCTTTTGTGGCAAACAAAATAGCAGCCTGCTTAAACCCTAGAGACTTCAGACTTCTGGCATAATCAACAAATATTGCATGGATTAATTTCTGTGAAAGGCAGGTTAAGGAATATAGAAATGAACAATCAGATATCAGACTTCTGGATGACAATGCTTAAATCTGGCACTGTGTTTAATCCTGCTGTTAGATCTGAAAATATTTGACAGTGAAATATTTCCACAATTTAACACACTGCCTGTTATCACTTAGATACTTTAGATAGGTTATCCTTTTTATTTTTGCCTTAGACTGAAAAAAACTTTTACATGCACAGCACCTAATAAATAAAGCCACTATTAGTAGATTTCTATGCTTGAATTTATGCATAATTAAAAAGGATATTTGCATCTTCATTAACTTCAATAGTGCCATACTTAAGGCAGGCCTCAAGAAACAATGCAGCTCGGTCAAAATGCCTCATGCTGTTGAAAACAAGAATAAATGATTGTGTTAGATAGTTTTTTTTGTCACTGTGCAGAAATACTTCTTCAGATACATGCAACCAGGGTGGATAAAAATCAATGATTTTTAAAAAAAAAATCAGAGTTTTACATTTTAAATTGGATTTTTTTATTTTTATCAAATTTATTTTAATAAAATGCTTTTGGAGTAAAAATCTATCTAAAGATAGTTTTCTATTTAGGATACATTAATAATTTAGTTTATTCATCATGAAATGGAGCTTAGTTATGTAGCATGAGGCTGTATATTCTGCAATATTAGGACTGTTGGTGAATCAACAGCAGGTCAAAGGAGGAGCTACTGCGGGACAGAAATGACAGTTGCTCTTTAAAAATATTTTAAAAAGCCTTTCTACTAGTGATTTAAATCATTATTTAAATCATGATTTAAATCAAATTACCCTGCATGCAACAGACACAATGGTGCCTTTGATGCAAAACTACAAGTTCAGTCACAAAAATGTAGTAAGAATCAATAAAATATATGCGTTTCTATTCATAAAAGCAAATAAATATATTCTATTCAAATATATTATGTGCTCACTATGGAAAAATATATGGTAAGAGACATAAGGCTTGGATCACTTACATTTTATGTCATGTGATTTCATTTTCAGTATTTTTCAACTTGTATATATTTATGTAAATTATTTACAAAGAAGTAACTGACACCTGGAAAGTATACTACAACCCGCTATAAAAACATAGTTCTTACTAAGGAATTTTTATTTTTATTTACATTTTCTTTATATATTTCTGCACTAGATTTTCAGTCAGAATAAAACTTGAAATAGGCAATAGTACAAAAAGTACTACATTACGTAATGGGAGGTACAACTCCCATTACGTAATGTTAAAAGGTACTATTTTTCTTGATATTGTTCCCTAACCAACCCATTACCTAATGTCATATTCATACACTGAATTCATTCAGACTAATTCCCAGATAGTTGGTCAGCCTACTTTTTCTCTGAAAACATATATATTTGAACTGACAGGCATTATTTATTCAGACAGACATTTAAATGACTTCTGTTTTGACTTTCAAGAGGTTGCATCTAGTTGCTTCTGTATTTTTTTAATGTTATTTTTTTTAAAAAAACGTGCAAAGTACACAGAGAAGTGGTTCATGTTGTTAAATAAACAGAATATATGAACTGACCTATGTAACATCTCAGCCACTCTCATGAAACAACCCAGGGAAAGTAGAACAAGGATTGCCTTAGATTTTTGATTGATTTGTGGAGAGCAAAGGTGATCCACCCAACGCTTCAAAACATCTGCACATTCTTCTGCATTCAGGCGAACCTTGGAAAGATTCAAAGTATTTGAATACGTTCTGGAAGCCAAGTCACATGTGCCACTAAGATAAGTAAATGGAACAACTCTTAATTTATATCACTTGCTTTAAATTATTTTCTAATTATTTAGAGAATAATGAGAAACAGTCTGCAATTTTTGAAAAATGACTGATAAATATCCACCAGTACTCTTGTTCATTCATGGTTTATGGCTATTTGCAAACACTTCCTATGGATACATCAGCTACTATTTCTCTCAACTTTTTAATTAGTTATACATGCCATTATTTCTGATAAAGGAGCGAAGCATCCTACCTTTGCAAGCCACGCAGCTCGATTCCATTCCCCATAGGTTTGTAGGTAACGACAGGCATCAGCAGCTTTATCTATTAAACACAATAACTGGACACCCTCTGGGGAGGATGCCAAATCTTAATGAGTCAAAGTTCAAATTTTTAAAAAAAGTTATCACATCTTTTCCAATTCAAAATGATAGACAATTGCTTTTGTAGAGGGGAAAGTACAAACACCTTTCTAACTTATAACCTTCTGATTCAATTTTAGGGTATTCACAACCATTTACTACTGTTTTGGTCTTAAACACATGACAAAACCCCCCCAAAGAGATACAGGTAGTCCTTGACTTACAACCATAATTGAGCCCAAAATTTCTGCTGCTAACATTTGTTGAGTGAATTTTGTCTCATTTTACAATCTTTCCTGTCATAGCTGTTAAGTGAATCTCTGTAGTTGTTGAGTTATTAACAAAGTTGTTAAATAAATCAGGCTTCCCCATTGACTTGGCTTCTCAGAAAGTCACAAAAGGTGATCACATAACTCCAGGACACTGCAACTGTCATAAACACATGCCAGTTGCCTAGTATCTGAATTCTGATCACGTGACCATGGGGATGCTGCAGCAGTCGTAAGTGTGAAAAACGGTCCTAAATAACTTTTTTTTATAGCCGTTGTAACTTTGAACGGTCTCCGAGTGAACTGTTGCAAGTCGAGGACTACCTATATATAAAAATTTCAAAGCAGAATTCATTTAGTCACAGTATTTGACTGTTGAGAGTATTTGCCTCTATTCTACCTCCATTCTTTTTAATGCACTAATAAATCAAAGACCTGTAGAAATAAGATCATGTTTGTCAATCTTTATCAGAGGAAGGAGAAAACAGGCCTTCCCTGCACATTATTCAATGAAATGAAACTAAATCTAAAGGGGGAACTGATAATGTTGTAAAATTCTTCCTATATACAGAAAACCATATATATATATAATGTAATGAAATATAATGCACACGTCCCTTTTTGTCTCTTGTACTTCAAAAAGACAATGTGAGGTCTTAACATTCCCCTCATAGCTAAATAATAACATGCATTTTAATAGCTGTATGCTCAAACTTTTGAGGCGTTCTTATCAGAACTCAATATGGAGAATGGAAATTATACCTGCCAGCTTTCCATTTGCTATCATGTTTGTTGCTACCAATTTAATGGTACTTTGGGAAGGGCCTGAGGAAGTAACTGTGGTGACAAGACATGCCTTGAGTGAATCACAATAATAATAAGGGTTCTCGGCACTGGTTTCCAAAAGCAACTGCACAGCTCTGTCAGTCTGGAAAGAGCAAAAAGATAACTATCAGAGTGTAACATCAGCAATATTGCTTAATATTCTCCTATATTTCTAATAAATACATTTATCAAAGAAGATTAAATCAATACAAAAAGCCAAAATTGGCAGCACAAACCTGGCCCAAAAGCAAGAGTTGATCTGTGCATTTCCTTGTGTGATCATAATTTGATCTTTTAACTTCTTGAATATTGACTCTTTCAAGTTGGAATTTCTGCAGGAATCATAGAAAAAAAAATACATTTTTTTGATAAAGGATAAAAGCAAAAGCAAATTGGCACTGAGGCATAGAATAAAATTTTGTTCAATTTACATTGATGTTTCAGTTCCATATTAATGTATGTAGGTAAAAGTATGGTGATAAAAACATATGAAAAGCTTTTGAAAAAATGTTTGAATGCAAGATAAGGAAGTTAAAATAAACTGCGAAGCAAATGGAACCAAATTGGTATCAGAATTAAGCAAATAGTAACAGAGGTGCAAAGGGAATTAGGAATAAGAACAAATGAAATATTAAGTGAGCATTAACAAGGCCCTAGGGCTTTGTCCAGGATTATGTCTGTAGGTACAAGTAGAATATGCCTATGACAAAAATGCTACTAAGAGTAAGCTTTTCTTAATGATCACTAGTATAATAATCCAATAATGCTGCCTCATTTTGCTATGAAGAAAAATGAAGATTTCTGCTTATCACTGAAGTGAAACAATTGTTTACTTCTTACAAGTTAGTAAACAGAAATTGTGATGGAAAAGCTGTCTATAAGCTTCTGAAATTCATCATAGCCAAACTAATTAGGATAATGATTGTGCATAAAATTGAATCTCAGGTTGTAGGACTATGTGACTGTAAGTATAACATTTCCTACACTTCTTCCTGACAGAGCTTCTACAAATTCAATGGATCTTGCATTGTACAAATTGCAACAAATAGTATTAATATATATGCAGATATGTGAGTTCTACTCAATTAAAAAATAATAACCATTGTGTTTGTACCTCCGAAAGCTTCAAATGAAATGAGAACATGCTTGTGAAAATTATTAAAGAATATTTTGTGGATTTGAATGGACTTGCGATTTTAAAAATCAAGCAATACCTGGAAATAGGAATTTTCACAGAGAATATCATAACATATATCTAGCGGACTGATCCAGTTTTCTTGAGAAGCAAGTACATCTTCTGCCTTCATGGTTAATGATTTGTTACAGGAATAAGTATGCAAATAATGGGCAGCAACAGTCCAAAAGTGTAGTTCAGATTCATCCCCGTACAGCCTGAGAAAAATAAAAACCTACATTAATAGTTCAGATTTAAAATCAATGAGTGCATTCACATATCCTATGAATCCAGGCTGCACTCTCAGATGTATTTTATTTCTTTAAATTTATTTACAGACTTTCTATTCTTAGGAGCCTAACATAATTAATACATTAAAATAAAATATGAAAATCAAGAAAAATACTAAAATTATCAGTGATGTGATATAAAAAGGCTTGACTGAAGAGAATCCTCTGAACTATTTTGCTGAAAGCAGGAAGATTCAGCACTAAATATAATTCTTGATGATATAACTTAAGCTGGAATAACTGAACTCCCATCATCTTTGACTATTTAACATGCAGAGAGGGAGTTACGGAAGCTGTAAGAAACAAAAGCTGGAATCTATGTCCGCTTTCCTCCTTCTAGGATGTCAAAGAGAAGAATCAGGAAATATCTGACTATGCCAGTTTGTTATGGTGCCCAAATTTAAATTACGAAACTTTTAATAATTTTAAAGCAGAAATAAAGTCAATCGAAACTTCTGATTTTTTTTGTCCTTGCTTCATTTGGACAGTAGACTTATAACCTCCAAGATTCTCAGCGTATTGTCTAAAATGTTCTGGGAATAGAAATCCAGAGATCTGGAAATTTGGGAAACATTGTGCTACAAGTATTATTATTAAAGTTGTGCATTATTATGAAATAGTATCACAGACACATTACTTAGACCCAAATTGTTGGGGTCAATACGCTGACTCTGTAAAATTGCTTAGAGAGGCTGTAAAGCACCGTGAAGCGGTATAAGTGCTATTGCTATTGCTCTTCTAAACTCTGTTTCCTATTTAAGGTAGGGTAGAATTCACCCAACATGCAAGGTCTTAAATCCAGTTTAAGAAAATGTATTAATATACTTCCCTTCCCCCCCAAATAAGCCATCTCATGGTTTATCCCAAGTGCTTTTTCAAAAGGCAACTGGACTTTGGGGTTTCTTTTTCCCTTGAAGATGTTTTGCTTCTCAACCAAGGAGTTTCTTCAGCTCTGACCTGAAGAACTTTAAAAAAATTGTATTCTATTCTATTCTGTTCTGTTCATAAGAAGCTTCTTGGATGAGAAGTGAAACATCTTCAAGGAAAGAAAAAACAAAGTTCAGTTACCTTTTTCAGTCAACCATGGTGGTTTAGTGTCATGGATAAAATAAACCTTTGGAGGTTATTTAGGAAATATTATATTACCTTGAAACCAATAAGCATCGCTGCAAAAGAGTGAACTCTGGATCAAGCAAAAGTTTCTTGACATCACTGTAAAAAGTTAAAACCATTTCAGGCACATTATGAGTCCCTCCCCTTTCACCAAATACAATTTCAAAAAGAACAAAAACAAAGATCTCTTTGTTGAGAAGCAAACTATTCACATTCATTTTAACAGAATGAAAACAATAAATAAAAAATACAGCTGAACTGTACCTTACTAACTTTACATACTAGAGAAGATAAAGGTATTGTACTACTGCACCAACTTGCATCTTTAAAAATGTATGTGCAAAAAGGAACTTATTTCTCCATATCCTAGGCATACCTATAAACATTACATACAGACACACAATTATATACACTGTTCAACTAATGACTTATTAGTTTTATGAAATGAATACCTATCATTATGGAAGAACCTGTATCCACTGTGTAACCATATAGGACAATTTGGCCTAGTTGGTATGAAAGAATAGTGTATAGCCAAATGTTTACATATTGTAAAGAGTCTTGACTTTTCAACTGAAATATTTTTCTAATCTTTTACTAGCAATAGAAAGGCAAAAACTTCATGTTCAATATCCTGAAATTCATAAATGTGAATTAGCAACAATTTTTGCTAAAGGCACAAACGCATAGTACATTAATTTCATCATAGTCTTAACGATAGTTATCAAATTCTTATTATATGTGATTATATAATGGCTCCACAGATATTACAATATTTTAAAATATAGTTATAAATATGTTACATATCTGCTGAACAAAATGGGAAGTAATACATCAATCACAACAGTATTATTACATGTATTAATATCTATCCAAGAAAAACTGATGTTGGAAACTAAGAAAGCTACTGTAATCATTATGTCAAATTATTGAATCAGACTGTTGGAAAATAAAAACCTAATGCAGCTTGACAGTATGGTAAAAGCAAACAAAGACACTTTTATTAATCCATTTTGAAGATATAATATAAGAAACTCAAATATGCTTACTTGGACAATGAGTATAACTGCTCTTGTAACATATTTTTAATATTTTCATTTTCTGGATAATTGCTGAAAAACAAATGAATAAAGGCTCAAGAATCAATACTGATTGCTTATGTGACATCAAGTTGCTTCAACTCCTAATGACCTCAGTAGTCGAATTCTGACAATCTGAAATTAATTTTACATGCTGTTCCTAAGTTCAATTTGGTCAGACTCACAAGAAGAACCTTTACCTTTACATAAAAAGGTAAAGGTTTACCTCTACCAGTCGTGTCCAAATCTAAGGGGAACTGCTCATCTCTGAATTACAGCTGAAGAGCCAGCATTCTCTAAAAGATGCTTCTGTGATTATGTGGCTAATATGACTATACAACGAATACTGTAACCTCCCCACAAAAGTGGTACTTATTTATCTACTTGCATTTACATGCGAGGCTGGCAGGAGCTGGGGCAAGGAACAGAAACTCACTCCATCATGTAGTACTTAGGTCTTGAAATGCCAACCTTCTGTTGAAAAGTCCAGCATCTTAACCGGTCAGCCGCTGAACTCAACCCAACCCTAAAATGTTGCTATTTTCTAAAACCAAATGCTTCATACTAAAAGTAAGTCTTACACATATGATATATCCAAAGAATACTTATTATCCCAAGGCTGGTGAAGTAAGAAAGCTTTTAAAGCTAAGGATGCTCTTGGAGGAGGAAGATATGGGCACCATACGGGTTCTAGAAATAAAAATAGGACAAGAAAATAACTAAAATCAATATGAATGTCAATCTGATGATAAGGCTAATATTTTTTCTACCCTTAACTAAGAACTACCTTTACTGAACTTTTTTGAAAAATGAAATAGAAAACTTATTGCCATAGCAAGAACAAATGATTACAGCAGTGGTGACTGGGGAATTCTGGGAGTTGAAGTCTACAAGTCTTAAATTTGTCAAGGTTGGACACACCTGGATTAGAACAAATGAGTAATTTCTAACTGAATTTGTGTGTACTTAGTTATTCAGGATAAAAAAGAGAAAAATTGCAACTAAAAGCAAGTAATATTCATTGTACATCTTAAAAAGTGAATATACTTTTATTTTTTGGAGGGAAGGGATTTTGTGTATTGACAGTATTTTTTCAGGATAAGGGTTTGGCATTATGTTTAGATTTTAGAACAGATTCTCCTTTGTAGACATTCATATAGAAATAGTTTTATAGAAATGTTATTTGTACTAGCTTCTCAGAGCCATAACAACAAAAATACGATACATAACTAATAAAATCATTGAGAGGTTTAGCTATGTCAGAATCCGTGTAATGGCCTTTAGAAGAAATCCACGTAAAAGATTCTTTTTGGTGGTTAAGCTACTTCCCATTGAAAGTTTGTATCTGTTGAAGGCAGTATTTGAATTTTGCTAATAGGAAAGAAGACTAAACATGATCACAGAATTTTTATCACACCTGGCACATTATTTTTGTATGGTTTGGATCACTTCATTTTTTGCATATCCCTAATGAACAGGGACATGATAATAAGGCTGTAAAAAAATCCAGCCCAACTTCCAACTCATAAGTGAGCCAAACTGATTGTTATTTTTTGGTCTTTGGTCTCTCAACTATGCAGATAACTGGACTGATTATTACTGGAAATATATGGCTGAAATGTATTTCTCTGTATCACAAGGTAGATTCCCCTATAGTTAGTTATACAAATACTAGGTTGAGGTTAAAGCATTTCAAATTTTCCCACTGAGGATTATATAAAATATTTCACTATTCAGAAGACAATTTCATGACTTAATCTTTTTCTGTTTGTTTGTTTGTTTAAATCAGCATAGCCAATTTAATAGACCTTTTCTGTTCCATTATTATTGACTGAGATTACAAGGGATGATGTGGGAAGATGTTGGGAAAAGAAACGGTTACTAAACACATAATTAGGGCTGAAAAGCCTATGTTTAGTTGCATTTGCACTGACAGATAAATACTGTTTTTAGCTTCACGCCTGCCAGGTATGCAAATTACTGCTTTCAACAAAGGAACAAAAAATCAAGTTCCTATTATTAGGAAGAAAGCATCTTCAAACAGCATGAATCTATATTTCACAGAAGTTAAACAAAGGTGGGAGTTTGTTATTCACAAAAAGTAACATGCAAGTGGAAACAATTGTTTCCTATATGGGTTTTAACAAATTTGGAAAAACGAATTTATGCCTCAGTCATCATGGAATGCCAACTCACTTTACTCTTGTGAACTTGGGGTGAAAATGAAGCAGAAAAAGATGATTTCTTGTTTGTTTGATTTTGGAGTTCCTATTGTTTTCTATACTTAAACCTTTCAATTTCTGCCCCATCAAAACACAGGAGACTAGAATCATTTGGTTGTATTACTTTACATCAATTGTGGAAAATCCGTAGGTTTGTTTTCAGAGCTTGAAATAAAATGTTTTCTTTTTTAGTGCAACCTATTATTTCAGTTAAGCAGTCAGTGCCATTAACTTAATACAAAATTCTAGACAGATGTGAAATAGGTTATATATCTACAAGCCACTGGACTTCCTGTCCTGTTTTTTTTCAGCAGTAAAGATAAAAGTCCATCATACAGTCATATGGTAAAACAGTGCTAGTGATTATATGGAAAGGGAAAATCCTTCCTACATAGATAATCTAACATTTCATAAAAATATCTGGCAATAAATTGAACATTTAATATTAGAATGTCTGGATATGAATGAACTTATGAACAATAGATGTAATTTATGTATTCAACACTCTGGTAATCAAATGGCAGAGTAAAAGGCAGAAAGCAGTATTTTAGATTTCCAGATTGCAAGTAAAAATTTTGCACAAATTATAGATTATATTATCTTTCTGTATTAAATAGAAAACTAGAGTTTATTTTAAAGTGGAACATTATACACACTTTTGTAATTTACATATAATATGAGAATTAAAAAAATGAATGACTGCATTGATAAAAATATTACAGTTAGAAGTATAAATAATAAAAACATTTTATACACCTATTTTCCAGGAAGTAAATGTTGAATGTAATACATGTGAAACAAAAGAAGTTATTATCTGTGCAATCCTCCAAATTTTATTTTTATATTTGTAAAGTATTTTGTGTCTTTTTGTATTGAACAAATTAATGATTATCACTAGAGAATGATAATTCCTTGCTTTTGTTAAATTAAAAAAATGTGATACACAAGTTTTCCCCAAAGATTCAGGCAAACAATATGATAGCAACTGTGCATTCAGGTTCTTTTTTTACTGTGACCAAGTATATTGTGCACAACAATTTATGTCTTTGTTAATTGCCCAGCTGAAGCACAATCCCATATGGGATTGCACTGAATTACCCAAGATTTTCTAGCCTTCTTTTCTTACTGCAAAGCTAATGGATTCTCCAGAATAGCATGCAAGGTATATTGCAAAGAATGCAACCAGTGTAGAGAGAATTGTGACTTGGAAAGGGCTGAACTACCACCTGCAGCATCCATTATCATGATCAGCCATGCTGCTAAGGATGCTGAGAATAGGAATATAGCAATATCAGGCAGACTGCATGACCCATGAGTTTAGGGAAAGAAAGAAGATCAAGAGCGTGTAAACCATAATTTTCCATTTGCAAATTGGGATCTTTATATCCAATTCAACATATGAATATATGAATTTTTTTCAGTAACTATTTTGTGAGAAGAGCTGGAAACAAATAAACCCTTTGAAATTATGACTTATTTAACTTGTGAGCCTGGGAACTGGCTAAAAGACCTTCCTTTTTTAAAAAAAAAATCTCCTGCACTAAAAGTAGAGTTAAAAAACAGGCTTTACAATTCATGTACTCCATGTCTACAATTCTGAGTTTTCTTTGCAATTCCACATTGTTCTTATGGTGTAGTTTAAAAATCACTCCAGTTCTTACACCCACAATTTGAAATTCATGTCATATCTATAAATGAAATATCTCTGTCTCATTCCAATGCTGGCTGAAACATTCCCATTTTACTACAGCAATACTGTACAATGCAATTCCCCCCCTCCCAAAAAAAAGGGGTGGATGGGGACAGACTGGAGCTTAACCTTACCTGACAATTCTTGTTCATCCATTCTAAAGCACGCAGGTTTCATTGTCATTTCTAGCACTCTGATACAACCATCATCTGAAGCTAAGATCACTTTATCTGATGTGCACCAGTCAACATCAAGTACACGGAAACTGACATTTCTGCCACTTCTTAAACTGCTTACCATCTGGACCTAAAGGATACAGAAAATCTTAGCTTTAAAATGTTTATTGGGTACTTCATGTAAACATAAACTAAAAAGAATTTTGTGGATTGCTAATTATTCTGTATTCATTTCTACTTTATAATTTATGGACATTTATTTCATCCCTATAACTCAGCTTACCTTTTAAAGACATCTACTATTTCCTGAGTTTTAAAAAAAATCACAAAAACCCTGTAATATTTTCTTCTTTCATAGTGAAAGAACATCTTTTATTTCAGATAGTGATGTGTTTTTTCATGTATTCCCTTTTTTAACAGATATATAACATACATACATACATACATACATACGTACATACATACATACATACATTAAGCTAACAATTTAAACTAAATTTGTATGTCAGTGATTGCATGACCTCTGCAGATGCCATATGCTAAATAAATAAAATATGATTTTTGATTGAGTTCATTGGTTTATTCTGCAGGAGTCCAAAGAAACTTACATTGGTTTATTCTGCAGGAGTCCAAAGAAGCTTACATTGATTCATTTTATTTTTCTCCCTAACAACCCTTTAATTGCGGACTGAATTTGGGTCTCTAGCACTTTATCCACTGGAAAGAATAATAACTTGAATATTAATATACTATCTCTAATTTGATTTCTACATGCAATCAAGAGTTTATTGAATTAAAGAAGGCCTTAATTGTCTAAGTGACATCTATGTCTTTTAGTTAATTAAAAAATATTTTTACTCTATAGAACAAAAACCAGCCGAGTTGATACCTTACCTCCTTTGTATCCCAAACTTCAGCCCCATCATTGTATATTGCTATCAGCTTTTGGTTTCCTTTCCCAGGAGCAAAGCGTATCTTCCTCACCCAGCCTCGGTGGGTGGGAATGCCCCTGGCAGAAGATGAACAAGGAACAGATGGGAAATTGCTTAAATCAGGGGTGGGCAATTCATTTTTCCAAGGGGCCATATAAGAAACTGGGACTGTTATGGGGGGACTGCTGCTGAATCCCCTCCCACCACTGCTGTTGCAGGCCAGACAGGGATATCCAAAAGGACGGATATGGCCCACAGGCTTTAAAATGCCCAGGCTTTGACTTTAACAACTAGGTGGCTCAGTGTCTAAGACGCTGAGCTTGTCAATCAGAAAGGTTGGCAGTTCAGCAGTTCAAATCCCTAATATAAGTCTTCTGCGTGAGCAGGACTAGATGACCTCCAAGATGGCTTCTAACTCTGTTACTGTTATATTATAACCCTCACCATCTAGATGGGTATAATTGATTAATCTCCCATTGACTTTCCTTGTCAGAAGCTGGCTGAGAAGGTTGCTAATGGGATGACGTGACCCTAGAATGCTGCAATAAACATAAATATATGCCAGTTGCCAAGCCCAGATTATACAATTTGTGATTACATGAATGTGGGCATGCCTTGATGTTCATAAGTGGGAGGACTGGTCATTAGGTGGTTTTTTTTTAGTGTTGTTGTAACTTTGAATTACCAATAAACAAATAGTTGTAAGTCGAAGAGACCTGTACTATGTAGATCACCATCAAGAAGTCAGTCACAAGGTACAAATCATTTATGATTTTGCGTTTATAGAATTTTAAGCAAATTACCTGGATACCCTAGCTTTTAAATCCCAGAAGTTCAAATTGCCATCAACATCTCCCAGAACTAAGGTATCACCTTTCCAGGCAATGCATGTAATACTGCCCATACTTCCCTACAAAAATTTAAAAAGCAACGATTAAAAATCAGCCAAATAGTAATTTGAAATATACATAAACTTAGAGGAGGTAAATTGCCTCTTGCACACCCATCCTTATTTAAATATATAAATGCTTATCAATTGGATAATCATTTAATAACATTTAATTCCAACAATGGAATTTTAATCCATTTATTAATATATGTAACTGGCCAGGGGGAATGTATGGTCAAGCAATTGTACTTTTAATTAATTTATTTTACTTTATTTATTTTATTCAAATTTATATACCGCCCTTCTCCCAACGGGACTCAGGGCAGTGAACAGCCAGAGTAAAAACATATAATACAAAAGTTAAGAACAAGTTAAGAAATATTAAATAAATTTGGCCCACTTATTTAAAACCACCCCAATAAAATCCAATTAAAACAAAGATAAAAATCATTAAAAGGGGGTTAGGCCAACCTGGCCAGATGAAACAAGTGTGTCTTCAGGGCGCGACGAAAGGCATGGAGGTCCGGGATCGTACGTATCTCTGGGGGCAGGTCATTCCAGAGGGTGGGTGCCGCCACAGAGAAGGCTCTCCCCCTGGGGGTCGCCAGC
>JANHZT010006956.1:0-21333 GCA_032468215.1 Stegonotus admiraltiensis | reverse complement strand
GGAGAAATTTTCTGACAGTGAGAGCAATCAACCAATGGAACAGCTTGCCTTCAGATGTTGTGGGAGCTTCATCACTGGAGGCTTTCAAGAAGAGATAGGACTTCCATCTGTCAAAAATGATGTAGGGTCTTGCTTGGGTGGGGGTTTGGACTAGCTTCCAACTCTGTTAATCTGTATCTAACTGGCATTTTAATTCACCTATCAAGTCCTTCCCAAGGACCTGGGACAGGCAGATTTCATTTGAATTATTATTATGGTTCTTCACGCAGTCAGAGAGATTTTAGATAGATTTTGCATTTTTATCCACCTAGCCAATCTTTTCACACAGTCAGCCAGTTGTTTAGACTTCATTTGGCATTTTTATCCACTTATTGAGTCCTTTCCTGGGATAGCCAGATGTTGTTCTTTGATGGTGTTAGAAGTATCATCTCAGGATGTAAGCTATTTCAAGTAAAGCTGCCTTTTGCAATTGACTGATAGTGATTTTGTCAATGTCATATATTCAAGCAGTGTTCGATATGTTTTGGAATTGCACTCAAGGTGCCTATTACTATTGGTATTATCTTTGCTTTTTTTGGTGAGAGTCATTATACTTCTATTTAGAGGTATTTGTATTTTGCAATTTTCCCCAGTTCTATTCTGGTGTGTTCAGATACTGCAATGTCCACTATCCAGACATCTCTTCTTTCTTATTACCCAATATTCTTGCTTCCTATTTTTCCTACATTCCCTTGATGGATGTTCACAGTTCTCTTAAATTATCTTACTTTATAAACTGTTATACTATATTTTAGTGTCTATAGAATTCTTCTTAGGCATTTGAATTTTAACAGGCTACTTTAAGTATTTGTTCAATTATATAAAATTTTATCTATGACAACAATTCTATAATATGTAAGTATTTTTATACATGACCTAGATAATTTTTATTGGGTGACAAATAATATTTTTTAGGAAAATATAGCCAAACATAAGCACATCTTTCTGCAGCAGTGTTTAATAGTAAAAATTAAAGAGATAATTGGTCAGATTCATTTTAGAACATTACATTTTTAGTGGCTTATAGTCTGAAAAATATGTCAGCAGTTGAAATTACTAAAATATGAGGCAGATAAACCTACAATCAAGAGGAAGTAAGATTATATTTTAATGAAATGTTGAAAGCAGCAGTTTACGTTAAAAATTAGGATTGCAGCAGCTTAGTGACAATGCCATTTTCTATAGAAATATTTTCTGAAACTGCACTGAGTTTATTACACAAAGCTATTACTGTGTTTCCCTGAAACCAAGACCCTGTCTTATATTTTTTGAACCCTGAAATAAGCGGTTGGCTTATTGCCATGCGCTCAAAAGCCCGATTGGGCTTATTATCAGGGGATGTCTTATTTTGTGGGAAACAGGGTATTTCATAGTCAAACTGAACAATACACTGAACTTTACTGCTTAAAAAAATACTTACCCACAGCAAGCAGGGGCTGATATTGCTTAATATTTTTGGTGGTAAGAGGTGGACACATGCGAATAGCAAATGGAGGCAAAGGAAGTCCTGAAAGGAGTCCTGTTAAAATGAACTTCAAATGCACTTCTTGCAAACAATAACTTTTTGCTTGATCTTCGGTAGACAGTGCACCTTTATCGTAGAACAGAAAACAAAGTTGTTGTTTCTGGCATTATGCAACTTTGTGTGTGTGTGTGCACGCACACGTGCAATTAATACATATATGCATATATGCATACATGCATACATACTATGTTTCTCTGAAAATAAGACCGAACTGGAAAATACGCCATGGCATGATTTTTTTCAGATGCTCGTAATATAAGCCCTACCCCAATCATACACCCCAGCAGGGTGGATAAAAATCAGTTAAAAAATAAATATTTTTTTAAAAAACCCGGATTTTTATTTAAATCAGATTTTTTTTATTAATTGGATTTTTTTTGATTTACTTGGATTTTTTTTATTTAATCAGATTTTTTTATTTTTATCAAATTTATTTTAATAAAATGCGTTTGGAGCAAAAATCTATCTAAAGATAGTTTTCTATTTAAGATACATTAATAATTTAGTTTATTCCGCATGAAATGGAGCTTAGCTATGTAGCATGAGGCTGTATATTCTGCAATATTGGGATTGTCGGTGAGTCAACAGCAGGTCAGAGGAGGAGCCACTGTGGGACAGAGATGACAGTTGCTCTTTAAAAATTATGATTTAAATCAAGTTGATTTAAATCAAATCCACCCTGAGCCCCAGTTAAGATCATCAGCCAAAAGGCTGCACTTAATACCATATTTCCCCAAAAATAAGACCTAACTGGAAAATAAGCCTTAATGTGTCTTTGGAGCAAAAATTAATATAAGATACAGTCTTATTTTCGGGAAAACATGGTGTGTGTGTTTGTGTATGTATATGTGTATGTATACACACATACAAACACGTACAGAAAAAATATTTCCATTACAGTAATGGTTTAATAGGTAATTGCTTCTGCATTCAACAAGCATGAATCCACTTGAACTGAAAGGTTACTTTTATATAGCAATAGCACTTAGACTTATATACCGCTTCAGTGCTTTTACAGCCCTCTCTAGTTTAGAGTCAGCATATTGCCCCCAACAATCTGGATCCTCATTTTACTGACCTCGGAAGGATGGAAGGCTGAGCCAACCTTGAGCCAGTGGGACTTGAACTGCCAAACTGCTGGCAATCAGCAGTCAGCAGAAGTTGCCTGCAGTACTGTACTCTAACCACTGTGCCACCATGGCTCATATTAGCATTATCTAAGGACTATATATTAGCGTTATCTATGAACCTGAATTAATTTGCGAGAATTGTGCTTCCGTCTATTTAACAATGCACCTGTTTAATCAAAATCATCCACACAGTATAATTCATGTTTCATTTAATCTTGAATATATCCAACTATTAATTCTCTCACATCTTTTTATTTTATTGCCATGACCCAACATTTGTTATTAAAGAATGAAAGGGAAAGACACCGGAATATAATTGAGAGAAGAAAAGACAGAAGTTCTTTAGAAAATGCAAGAGAACCAATACCTTTCAACAGTCTTGACACTGTAAATGTAAGAAAATATTTACTGTGATGAAAGTTTTTGTAGATTTATCATTCTGAATATTTATGTATGGGTATTTCTATCATCCAGATGTAACATTTCTTGCATTTGCCCTTCTGGGTTTTATCCATTCATTGTTGCAATGAAAGGTGCAACAAAAGCCTTTGTAATTATGATTAATAATAACTGAAAATATTCCATCTGGGAAGGACAAGGTATCAAGTTTTTTTAAAAAATATGCAGTATATAGAAACGTTTATTTCTATATATAGAGGAGTATACCCTGCCATTCACCAAGGTATGTAATGCTTTAATGACTAAAGTAAATCAGCTTATTTAAAAGAGCTATTAGTAATTAAGAAAAGTAATAAATACTTAGTTCATGCATTACATAGTTAACTATTCAATCATACTTCACAATTACATCATGAAACATACTGTAGAAGTATAGCTACTGTCTTTTAAGAAAAAAATTGTGCATTGTTCATTTTTTAAAAATACTTTCAATATTTTTTTATTTGTGAGAAAAGTTAATGATATGCACACATATGCATGTGTATCAGCTATTTATTCATTGTTCTATATTTGTTTTCCTCCAGAAGTTGATAAACTTATATACTTACTTATCATATTATCCAGTGACAGATTTGGAAGCTTATTCTGCAAGGTCCCAACAGGAATCCCACAGAATGAGATAGGTGAATACAAGGGTGATATGTTGGAATGGCTAAAATAGCAACAAGAAAACTTCAGCATGTACTGAATTATCTTCTAGTATAATTAACAAATAGAACCCAAATGAAATTGTATATGAGGACTGGTAAACAGGATGAAGTAACCTTGGTTTTCACTGGTTACAATAAAAATTTAAGACAATAGATTTAATCTCTTCTCTAACAGTTCCCTGCGTGTATTTTTTTAAAATTTTCCAATAAAAGTATCTGTATTACTATTATTCATGGCAGGGATAAAGTAATTAATTTTCAAGAACTGTTAACCAAAATTCATGTATAATATTTCAGGTGTTATCTACTCCAACATGAGTGTTTTAGCAAGTGTTAATTATCTGTCACAGTGAAATATATCGAGGAGATAAAATTCAGTGAAATTTGATAAATGTTGCCATTTAATATATTTACTTCATAAATTTGCAGATACATAAACACGTTAATTCTTTTCTAATGCATTGAATTTAATTTGGGCTGGCTAAAACAATATATTGCTAGGATATGGCAGAAGCTACCACTTTATTAAACCAATGCACTTTCTTTTGATGAAAGTTATCTAAAAGAAGATTACTCTAAAAGTTCTGCCTACAATCATAGAAATTACAGAATCTTTGGCAAAATTTAGTTTGCTTTATTAATAACTTATTAGATTTGGATAGCAAGCTCAGCACTGAATGATTGACTGATTACATGCTATCAAGTTGCTGTTAGCTCTTAATGACTACATAGATTCTCAGCATGCAGCAAACCAAGTCCAAAACGCTGCCAATGGCTTTCTTTATATGACTTGCTTAATGTTTCTTATGTTACTTGGCTCCAAGTGTCTGTCATCTGACACAATCTAAAACCTAATATAGCAAAAATTTCTGCTTCAAGTATTAAGAATTTTCCTGAAGTTGAAGGACAAAGAGAAACAGGTTTGAGCAGCTCTGAATTGGGAAAATGGGAAGGCAAACATTTAGAACAATGATCATCTCTATCCATAGCATGCATGGTTCCTTAAAGAATGAAGTACTGGGATTAATGTAGCATCAAGTGGCAATGGAACTATTAACCTTGGTACAGCTGCAATCCATATAAATCACATGCAAGTTTTATCATGTGGTTCATGTGGTTGTTAGCTGAAAATTATGCTTCATATTACTTTTTGAAGATTGCATTTGTATTAAACTTCATACTTTCTGGCTCTAGAAAGATGTACCACAAAGAAGCTATCATTTTGGTTATTTATTCCAGAAAACATCATCATAAACATCATCATCATCATCATCATCATCATTTTAGCCATTGTCTATCTACTGCAATATGAAGGCTTCTTCTGCATGTTTCTAACCCATATGGTCTTGAGTATTCTTTTGCCAATTGGGTCCACGATACTTGCTAATATCATCGATCCATCTTGTTTAAGGTCTCTTTCATGGACACTTTTTATCAAGTGGGAACCATTCTAGGACAGCCTTGGTCCACCTGTCATCATTCTAATGCCAGAAATACAATGTAATAATTATTCTCAAGCATTCCCTATATACACCCATATATACTGTGATAAAAATGACACCAAGTTACCTGGTACGTATACCTTGGCTTGAAATGGTGGATTTCAGCTCCCATATCATTACTCTTCCATCACTGACTATAAGAGCTACAGAATTTTCATTCACTGGACAGCTCACCATACTAAATGGGCGAACCGTCTTGGTAACCCTAATGGCGTCACACTGACTTCGTAAGTCATAGATGAGTTCCTGAATGGGGTCAGGATCTGTAAATGTTAAAATGTAAGATACCAGGCATTTGTGGCTATCAGTCCTTAGAACTAAATGCACTCATGTTAGTCTTTTTGGTTTTCACTATAGCATTAATATAACATTAATTCAAACTATTTTGTAATATTGATGTCAGAGGTTGGATATTTTCTAGAAGAGGAAGTTAATTTGCCATACACCACATTATGGGGAATAACTGAACTTAATAAAAAATTCAGTAAATGGTTGCTAGAGACTTAGATATAGGAACATACAATGCACATTACTGCAGCATATATAGGCTGTGCCCTTTGATTACTGTCCAAATCCATCTACTTCTATATCTGTATTCACACAAAGCTTTATCATATTGGATTATTAGCATGTTATCTTATTAAATAATGAAATATCATCACACTAAAATTGTACTAATGTTTAATTTCAGCTGCAATCTAAACAATCATACAATCTGAATAACAGTGAAACCAAATGTCAGTTAAAAACATAAATTCCTAGTTTCTGACGCAAGGCATATGAGTGATAACTCACCTGCTGACTCTTCATTTGGTACAGCACTTAAATTAGTGGTAGATCTGCGAACTCTCAGAGTTATACAGCCATTTTCATGTAGGCAGAACAATCCATCACGCTGGCAACAAGGTATTACCTAGACAAAGATATTAAAAAAATAAATATAAATTTAATGGACATTAATGAGTAGCAATTGTCATAGTTGTATGAAGTGTTTCTACACTGGATCTTGAAACTGAATGGACCAGGATATCCTAAACCTCACCTATAGCTCACCAGTTTCACTTTACAGTCTTAAGTTTAATTTAACTTTACACTTTAAGGAATGCCCATCCTACTTTTCCAATAGTTTCAAATATCCTTATATATCCTTTAAGCAATACTTTTACATGTTATTTGTAGGAAATAAAATAAAGAATGAACAGTGAATTATAAATATATTTAAAAATAGAACATTGTATCTGAATTTTATATTGTTTATCATCAATGCTAAAATGAAAGGGTACCAAGCAATACTATTTTATTAGGTTATTTCCCTTAATAGTAGAAACACAATATACATATGTCAGGAGCTGGTAAAGGGGGAAAATCCTTTTAATGTAAATGATGTAATATTACAGGCAGTCCTTGATTTATGACTACAATTGGGGCTGGAATCTCAGACACTGAGCGCAGTGATCATTAAGCAAGATGCCTACGTGACTTTGTTCAACAACCACAATCCCATTTCTCCTGATTACATTTGTTAAGAGATCTCCTGGGTCATTAAGTAGACCCAGTGAAGGGGATGCCTGCTGATATTGACTTCAATCCCTTCGGTATGGAGAAGGGAACTGTTCCAGCAGGCTGTAGGAACGGAGCTGGATTTTTCAGGATCGGAGCTCTTTTTCTCCAGTCCGCTGGAGCAGTTGTCTTCCATGCCCGGAAATGAGATGAACTCTTCCAGCAGAGTAGAGAGGTCGATCCCCAGTCTTCATGTTCCCAGCTTTGTTCCTGCAGCCCACTGGAACAGTTTCCTTTTCCATACTGAAGGGAACTGAATTGCCTCCCTTCTGTGCACAGTTCCTTCAAAGGCTGCAGAATGAAGTTCAGATCTTTGGGATCTGACCTCCCTTTCTGCAGCCCTTTGGAGGAGTTGCTTTAGAGTGCTGCAGAAATGGAAGTCAGATCTTCAGGATCTGAGCTGCTTTTCTGCAGCCCTTCCGAGGAATTCCGCTCCATCTGTGGAGGAGGAGGGTTGCAGAAAGGGAATTCACATTCCAGATTTCAAAGGACTGCCTGCAGTGGTAGGGAAACCTCAACTTCACATGAAGTTTAAATTGCCACCCAGCTCAATTCCTTCCTCGCAGGCAGCCCTTCCATACAAGACCTGCAGGATAAGCTCAGCTCAGTTGGCAACATTGATTTTCTGAGGAAATCAGCAGGGAAAACTGCAAATGGCAATGAAAACATTGCAGACATCTTTGCAATTGATCCTAAGTGCAAACAGATCACCAAGCATCCAAGACTACGATCATGTGATCACAGAGAGGGTGTGGGATTTTATGAAGGCCAGAAGTGCTTTACAAGTTGTAAAGTTGTAAAGCACTCTTTCTAAGGCTGTCATAACTTTGAATTGTTAAACAACCAGTTGCAACTTAAAATGCTAACAATAACACAGTATAAGATTATACATACATTTAAACAGTAAAAATATTTAGTGTGAGAAAAATCTACATTATACAGTACTGGTAGATTCACTCAGTTCACCTCTGTGAAAATATATTCAACTTTTTTCCCATTGTAGGAAACACAACACAACCAAAGCAGAAAACATAATTAAATTTGCTTTGGGATTTCAAAACCAAATGGGCTGACTGGTTACCTAATTTATTTTATATATATACATGGAAAGAGAATGTGAGTTATAGTCAGCAGTGTGACTTAGAGCCAGCCACTGTCTCTCAGTCCTAAGAAGGCAGCAATGGCAAACCACTTTTGAAAATTTTATCAGAAAAACTGCAGGCAAATTGATTCCAAGCAGTTGCCTGACTCAAAGGCATGTGCTTTCCATAGAAAATACAAAGCAAGCAACATGTTTTTGGAAGAAGCTTTCTGAAAAGAAGTTAGACTGCACTTAATATATCAAACCAAAACCAGGTAATGAAGCCAAATTTCTTTTTATTTAGAATTTTTATGTATTAAAGAAAGAAGAAAGTGAAATTTAAAACTTTTGTCTAAGGTATGCTTAACAGTAAGTGGTATTATTACCTGTAGAAAAGGCACTCCTGTTCTTTCAATTGCTATTACACCTACTGTCTGATTGACTTCAAGATCCAGAACCAAGATTTCTCTTGGGTACAGTAATAACATGTAATTTCGCTTGGAAGGTAGGTAGGATAGCTGAAGGCAGTCATTCAATGTTACTGATTCAGCACTAAACAGACCACAAATAGACTTATTAAAGGCTTTTAATTGAGAGTGGGATATGTTTTACCAAGCAATTAATAATCAAATAATTAAATTAAATCCATAACCAAATTACATATGTATTTCAGGTGTCTGATGAGCTGTCTCTCCCCCACGAGACAAGACCGCTCCACTCATGCCAGCAGAAGAGGCCTGCTAGATCCTGCTTGCTAAGATATTGAAGCAGACGGGACCCGGGAGAAGATCCTTTTCTGTTGTGGCCCCATCCCTGTGGAACATTGTTCACTCGGAGGTGAAAACTGTCCCCTCTCTTTTGGTCTTCTGGAAAGATATCAGAATCTGGCTTTGGCAGTTAGCCTGGAGTTCTAAAGACGGCACTCACTGCTAGAAGTGGCTGAGAGGGTAGAAGATCTCATACCCATCCTCTTGAGTCCCTTGGCTCTTTTGGCATCTTTTTAGCAGTTTTTAATATTTCAACATTGGTTTGTTTTAATGTTTTAATTATTTTTCACCTGTTTTGATAAATTGTAAGCCGCCAGGAGTCACTTTGTAGGGGAGATGAATGGCATCAAAAATCAATAAATAAAATTATAAAAATAAATATATAATTGTATATGTATATAAAATTACATGGCAGACAGCTACCATGAGTGTTTTTTAATCTTTCCCTTTTGATAATTGATAATGTAAGTAGCAAACACTGTATGAACATATACTGCAGCATTGAAACTTTCATTTCTGAACTGATGAAAGGAATTTTATATTCTACTTTGTTCATGAGTTCTGACCAGGCCATAATGAATCTATTGTTTGGTGTTTTGACTGCCGGCTAGTGATATTCATTTTATAAAAGTCCAGGTAAAATACACATATAAATTAATATGACAGAAATATGAGCTAATATAGGCTTGCAGATTTTATCCAAGTAATCCCTATTTTTACTGATTGCCTTGCATTAGTCACTTAGAAATTGGAAGGGGACAATGTCCTTATCTCCCAATGCTTTCCAGCAGTACATAATTTTTCTCCACCTTAGCCAATCCAAAATTTATTTGGTAAATCAACTGGAAGACACAGACTAAGAGAAATACTAAAAGTTAAGAGTTTACATTTTAAAATACCACAAAAAAATTGTCTGTACCATTTATTAAGCTACAAAGAATGCACTGATAGTCCTAGTTTCATTTTTGACAATTCTTTACATCATAATCCCTAGAATTTAACTAGACATAAGAAAGTAAGTTGAAGTTGCCATAAAAGCTATTGAAAAATGAAGCAATACTGTAAATATTTATTCTACTTTGGCATTAATGTTTGCTTGTTAAGAACACATTACAATATAAACTCACATTTGTTTAAGTATTTGAAGAAAACTATTTGGAATGAGACAGAAATAAAATACATATTTCAATGTTTGTTAGGGAAAAAATGTAACTATTAAATTTATGACTGTTAAGGGCATGATTATTAAGTAAGCCAGTTTGAATAGAATAATTCTTGAGAACATTAGGAGGAATCAGTCAATACATACCTTGGTTTTTCATTAGTGATGAGAATTTTTACTTTGTCCAGAGCCTTTTTAGCTCCTGTGGCAGATACCAACTTATTATGAACAGGACTAGAATGAGGGCTGGAAATGTACACTTTTTTTCCTGAACTGATAGGAGCTTTAGAAGGAGAGAAGTCTGAAATAAACACTATTCCCTCACTTGTAAGCACTGCGTGAAGAAAAAAATAATAGTAGTAAATACACAAAGCAGTGAAATCATATAATTTCATGCTAATGCTAATAGAATTCAAATATAAATGATTTCATGCAATGCTGAAATAGACGGCAGACAGCTGAAAGGAGTGTTCTTGGCAAAAAAACAAAAACAAAACCCAGGACGACTATTTTGTTTTTATTGAATATGGGCCTCAATAAATTTATACAGTTTTTATGTATTGTATATGAGTACCAAGAAAAAAATTCTTCAGTACACTTTATGTACTTCTAAGTGAAGCAGTGTAAACAAAGCATTATCTTTTCAAAACCTTCAGGTGTTCTTAACTGTATAACTTGAAATACACTTATCTATAAGTACACTACATACTTGGAACTGAGTACTAGTGGATTCATGTGGAGTCTTGAGTAAATGTACTAATTGGTGATTCTTCTGCATTTACTTTGTCATTTATACTTTTATATTGTTTCTTTTTAAAAAATAGTGACTTTGAGTAGTTTCCAATAAGAAAGATATGAATCAAATAAATAAATAATGCTTTGTATTATAGAATAACACAACTGTACAAAGCACCAAACCACAGGTCTAAATGGGCATTATCTGAGCAGTTTGGAAGCTTCTTTAGACCGGTCATGTTCTGATATCAAGTTACAAACCAGTATAGCATTATATGCATTTGTTTTAATAGAGCATTGCAAATTCAAAGCTCTTGTTCTTATCATCTGTCTGCTTTAGAATCTGAAAAACATATCCTTTTGTTTAACAAATTTTTATCAACAAATTGAAGTAACTAGAGTACTTAGCATTAGCATTTACTTAACATAAGTTTCAAACTAGCAACCTTCAAATCACAATTAATTTACAAGCTATAAATGTTATACCAGATTCATTAAATCATTTTATATTGCTTTTGGCCTAATTTTTATTAACTTCTATGCAACTGGCAGTTATGTCCAGTAGCAAATATCTGATTAATAACAATAGTCATACTTATGGATTACAAGACCACTAGCTCTCTGATATCATACTTACATGTTAAATTTGAAGGATCAAAAGGATCAAATGAAAAAGAAAGAATGTTTTCTGCGTAACTTTTCTTCCATAATTTGGTGCCAGTATCAGCATTCCATAGCACAATATAATTGGGAGGATGAACAGCAAGGAGCAAATCTCGAGATGCATCCTGATTCCATAACCACTGCATGTCTACAAAAAAGGAAGGTAGATTTATCAGTCATTAAATTAAAAAAAATATTTTCTCAGATTTTAAAGTAAATCAGATCAATGAATGTAAAATTATTTTGTCCCATAACCAAGACAAAGCCCTCAAAGTACATGGTGAAATACATTCATAGAAGACTTAAAGACTCTAAACATCACATGAGAAGACACTGAATTATTCGCCCAAGACCGAAAATGCTGGAGATCCTTACTGCCGGATATGTTTAGTATCCGGCAGTAGATATGTCTAGTAGACATAGAGAATCTAATGCTAATCCCAACTTTAATATTTTTATAAATACCTCAAGGCAGCCAACATACCTAACACTCCTTCTTTCTCCTGGTTTCCCCACAGCAACAACCCTGTGAGGTGATAGGGCTGACAGAGAATGACTGGCCCAAAGATACCAACAGGGCTTTCATGCCTAAGGCAGGACTGGAATTCAGTTGCCTGGTTTCTAACCTGATGCCTTACCCACTAGACCAAACTGATTCTATAGTTAACCATTTCTATTAATAAAGCAAAGTTTTACTTAAATAGAAAATAAAATGAATTATTTAACACCACTGTTTACAACACATGGTAAACAAACATTATATATTATTATTATTATTCTTTGAATAAGCCTTGCAAGCCCACCAAACCATTTTTGCAATGTTACCAGCCTTGTTTATATACAAACCCCCAAATATGCAGAGGTCTACAATATTTTGCCCATACACCTTAATGATACATATTGCACAAAGATATCCCCAAATATTCCAAGAAGCAACGAAAAAGGTTCTGTATGAAGTGAGGTCCCTTGGAAGTTCTGTCTTTGGGTAACTATTATCCAATATCTTTATTAATGACAAAGGAAATGGAGTAGAAGGAACACTTATCGATTTTTCAGGTGACAGCAAAGTAGGGAGTCTGGCTAATATTTCAGAAGACAAAATTACATTATGAACTGAAGCCAAACATTGGACCAAATTGAATAAGTTGAGTGTTCAATTGTGATAACAGCAAGATCTTCCTCATGAATAGGACAAATCAAATGCATAGGTACAGGACTGACTAGCCTCAGTGATACTTTGTGAGAAGGATTTCGAAATCCTAGTAGATTGTAGTTTGTTCAGCTGATAATAATCCATTTCAAACTTTAGACTTTCGCACCCTATTCTACGGTTAGAATGACCACTTACAGTTTTCCCAAAACTTACAGTAGTGGCCAAAATTGTGGAAACCTTTTGGGAAAAGTGTATTTTTGAAGTTTAATGGCTAATAAGACCACTTTTTTTTGGCATTTCAAGATAATCATATTCCACTGCTGGAATGGCCTTAGAATAGCCCAGACCTTAACGCAATTAAAAATCTATGGAGCCGACTAAAGAAACTTGTTAGTCAGAAGCGACCCAGCAATAAAACCCAGGTAATAGAAGCAATCATTCAATCTTGGTTTCACATTATAACAGCTGCATAACTAAAAGACTTGGTTCACTCCATGGGAAGATGTTCTAAGGCTGTAATTCATGCTAAAGGATACCCAACTAAGTATTAACTGACATGATAATTTTTGTATATCTCATTTTTTTCTACGTGTTTCACTTTTCTTCTTTACATTGTAACTATTATAATAGCAAATCCTTCACAAAGGTTATTACATTAACTAAATTATCTTTCCAACTATATATAATTTTATGGTACTACGCAAAAAAAAAGTGGTATTATTAGCTAGTTTTAGAAAATATACTTTTCCCAAAAGGTTTCCACAATTTTGGCCTACTACTACAACCACTACTGTAGTACTCTGCCTTAGTTATTAGTTAAATGGATTCCATTTCCCTACATATTTCCATTTTGCTTCTCTGTGTCTCCATGAGCTCACAACTCACAACTCTTTAAAACTTTTTGCATTCTTCATTTTTATTAGGATAGTTCTGCCTCTGGTTTCAGTAATTCATTTTTCATTCTCTATCAGGTGTAGTCTTCAACTTGTTTATCAACTCTTGAATTTTTAAAAATCTGTCTTCCTCAAACCATATATAATTGGAAGAAAACACCTTGATATGTCATTAAACGCACTGCGTGTATATGTGTGTGTGTGGGGGGGGGGGAGAGAGCAAGCAACTATAGTGAACCCAAGTTTAAAAACCTGACACCCCATTTCTCAGTATTTTATATTTAAATTATGAATTGTAACCATCTCATTTCCATTTTATCACAAGGAGAAATCACGATCAATTTCAAAATGCAATTACAGCATCTTATGCAATGTCATTAAAGGAAAAAAATAGTTGGGTCATTTTAGGCCATTAAAAGTTTCTTAGCAAACAAATGATCAATTATTCATGAAGCTCATCTTGAAAATTTCATTTCACCCAGATGCTGTGAATTTTACTTCAGGAATAAAGCACATTTATAACTGTGAAGCTAATGAGGAATGGGGATAGCACTGAAAACAGCAGGAGATGCACAGTTTGCAATAAGAAAAAACTGTCACAAGAGAGCTGACAAATATTAAAGGGCATTAACATGGAAAATGTACTTTTAAAGAAAATAATGTACAATCCAATTATTTATTATTATTATTCAAGTTGCTCTCAACCTCTGCTTTAAAGGAGAATTCCAATATATCATCTTTTATCTTAAAGACATATAAACTGAATAGTTGTTAATCGGATGATAAAATATCTAAAGTCATGATTATTAGTAGTAATTCAGTTCCAAAGATCTGGCTGAAAATAAATATGATTCTATGCCTAACTGTAGAAGGAAAATTTAGCCTAGAACTCATTCCATAACTTCTCTTGGATGCTAGACAATGATGGTTTGGCATCTTTATGAGAAGTGTTAGATACAAAAATGCAGATAATTTCCATATGCTTATCTATTGCAAAGCTAGAGTTCCATCTAATCATTGTTTTCAATAATTAATCTTATTAATTCAATAATGAAGTGGCTGAATCTGCATTTGGGAGTAACAAATTAATAAAAAACAAAGTAATGTTTTACCAATTACATTTCAAATTACTTGAATTTTCCTTCATACATATCTTTTCAGAAAAGCCCAAACAAGAGGCAAGCCAGCATAAAGGCTACCATAATTGTAAACATGCATGCATTTCAATTTATGTTCCACCCTTTATTCAGGTGTCAATGGCATATATAGTATTTCATCCCCCAATTTCCCCCTGCAAATTATAGCCATGTGATGTACATTTGATGGGGGGTGGGGGGTGGGGGGTGAGTTGCAAATGAGCTTCCAGGTCTAATGGTAGATTAAAACACGAGTCTCATTATTCCTAGTCCAGCACTTTAATCACTATCCCACGCTGACTTTTTAATTTACAATTTGCAAATGACTCTCATCAGATCCATTTCTCATCCTTTCAAGACTGGAATTATCTAAGCAACCCTGTAAGGAATGCCAGACTAAGAAACGAATGTCAGAATGTAAGGCACACAAGTGTGGGTTATTGCTGTCAGTTTCCACACTCTATTTACTGATTTATAGCATCAAATACCTTAATACTCAGGTAATTCACTGTTACCTAAAAACTAAGCAGCCTTAGGGAAACAGTAACATGTATAGGTTGCCCAAAACAATGTGACATTACTTGCCATATAAATAGGAGTAAACCAGGGGTGAAATCCAGCAAGTTCTGGAGAACCGGTCGCGGAACTTTTGAGTAGTTTGGAGAACCAGCAAATACCACCTCTAGCTGGCTCCACAGTGGGGTGGGAATGGAGATTTTGCAGCATCCTTCCCCTGGAGTGGGGTGGAAATGGAGATTTTGCAGTATCCTTCCCCTGTTACACCCACCAAGCCACACCCACAGAACGACTGTCAAACCCACACCCACCAAGCCACGCCCACAGAACCGGTAGTAAAAAAAATTGGATTTCACCACTGAGTAAAGTGAAGAATACTGGATCAATTAACTTACTTACTAAAATATATTCCAAGGGAATAGATCCTGGATAGTTTATGTATGTTATATTGTCCAGAATTTGAATTATTTGAGACCATAAGCTCAAAGCTATGAGAACACAGACAAGACTAATATCGGAAGGAGAAATGATTAAGTGTAGCAATGACAGGTTTAAGATATATTCATAACCTTGATCATAATCTAGTTATTATACAAGCATAATACTTTCTTCTTAGAAAATAACATTTATGTCCACACACACTTTCAGTAGGCTTAATACTTTTAAAGTTATAAATTATACAAATATAATTTCAGAAGTTTATTTTAGCAGGTATTACTTCCAGATAAGAGAAGCAGTAGCAAAAATCCCTGCCGCTGCCGCCCACCCCAATGCCCAGCTGAGCTGCGTAATCATCAGAGGCTTTTTAAAAAAAATTTAAATGCATTTTTTCCCCAATCTCTCTGGCCGAAAATATGCTTTTAAAAGTAAAAAAAAAAAACCTCTGATGATCCCACAGCTCAGCTGGGATTGTCAGAAGCTTTTAAAAGCATTTTTTTTACAATCTCTTCGGCCAAAGAGATTGTAGAAAAAATGTTTTTAAAATAAAAAAGCCTCTGCCAATCAGGCAACTCAGCTGGGGTTGTCAGAGGCTTTTAAAAGCATTTTTTACCACCTCTTCAGCCAAAGAGGTTGGAGAAAAAATACTTTCAAAAGGCTCTGACAATCCCAGCTGAGTTGCCTGATTGGCAGAGGCTTTTAAAACTATTTTCTTACAACCTCTTCGACCAAAGAGGTTGAAGAAAAAACGGTTTTAAAAGTAAAAAAAAAAGTTGGCCACGCCCACCCAATCACATTACCCTCCCACCAAGCCACGCCCACAGAACCGGTAGTAACAAATTTTACATTTCACCACTGCTCTGAAATCTCCGTTTGAGAAGCTGGGCGGGGCTACAGTCAGCGTATAAGACGCACCCAGATTTGCACCCTTTTTTGGGGGGGGGAAGTGTGTGTTACATTCCAAAAAATAGAGTATATTTTACATAAAGTTTTAAAAACCTTTTACAATATGAAATAAAACCACAAAATGTATGATATGTGAGTGGTGTTAATTTTTTTAAAAAGTTTCTAGAACAAAAATTAAAAATAGGGGCCTTACACCAAGTATATCTCCTACACTAGAAAGAATTTGCATATGTAACATTTTTGATGAAAATGAGAGTTTAAAAATCAACTATTTAGCATTACACTTTTCTAACTAATACAATTATTCATTACTGGAACATGATGCAGTATGGAAATTTCCTTACCTTGAATTGGTTTTGTATGCTCTTGGATTTCACAGCGAGCAGTTCCTGTAGCTACATCCCAAACAATTATCTTTCCACTAGCATCAGCAGTAGCCAAACGCAAAGCGTAAGGTGATCCAATATTGTGATGGTAGTTTTCTTTAGCCCATTTAACCTTAAGACAGGTAAGTAAAGCTAGTAGTCATTTAAGACACTTAATAGCATTCATTTTTGGATTTCAGATAGTGAAGTTCATTACAAATTGAAAGAGACTGATTTACGGCATTTATAAATTTTTAATGCAGAAAATATAATAAACTGAAAAATAAAATAAACTTAATGTAAAAATTTTGCTTTCTTAAAATATTGACTAGACACAAATCTGATCTATATCAGTACTCAACTCAGAAGATCTATGCCTGCTAAAATTGATTTTTTAAACAAATTTTTGTATAACTTTTTCTCTTTGCCAAATAATCCACTGAAGTTTAAGTATATTGTAAAACGACATAATGTTTATCTGTTGGAAAACAGAAATCTCAAGAGTGGAAATAAAGTATCATGTTTGAGTGGAATGGCTGACTAGAATCAAGAATACTCCTCTAAAGAAATCAGACTGCAAAATACAATTTATTAAAGGACGCTTGTTAAATAGTAAAAGGCAAATGTGGTTAAAATTTCATAAATCATTTTTATGAAGTATCTTAGCTAATTAAGATAAGCTGGTATAAGAACCCTTCTTTTACAGGATTCTAATTATTCTTTTCAATGTACCTTGACTACAGTAGCCTTGTGCTTTTCCAAAACCTGTAACGTCTGAGCTGTTTTGGAGTCAATCACCAGAATGAGAGAATGGCATCCATATGCAATCAGTCCTTGCCAGCCCCTACATAAACAGTAATTGTAATATTAAATACACACAAAACAAAATCATTCTGCTGAATCTTCATAGAAATATATGTTGCTGAAATGGCAGAGAAGTGATTAAAATGTTGAATCATAAATCATTTGTATGTACACTGAGAGCTTATGCACCAGATATGAATTTCTTGTGTATCCAATCACACTTGGCCAATAAACAATATTGTATTGTATTGTATTTAATCCTTGGATATCTTCATGTGTTTCAAATACACCTTTTCTAGTCTCAGAAAACATCCTGCTAAAATAACTGGAAAAGTATATAAACTATAGTTCTTATTCATCAAGAAGAATGTTTATTCTTCTTATTCTTGCAGTAATATCTTATACCATTTGCTTCATGGCAATTGAACAAAATCTTTTCTTTCTCCACCCTTATTGTGTTTCACTATACTGTACTTTAACCAATGGTTACCATTTTTGCAAAATTTCATAACTGGTCTCATCAAACATAATACCAACTATTCTAGAGTCCCTAAATCAGTTCTTGCAATATCCTATCCAAAGTCTCCTTCCCTCTTTCACTTTTAATTGCAGGACTTACAAATTTAAAGGTATTGTTGTTCTTATAAAGGCATTTTTAAGGTATCTTACATTCTGGTGCAGAATTTAAGCAGGCTTATATGTGAAGCAAACTAAAAATTACTACAAATATACATATGTGTATATATAAATAAAGCAGTATATTTGTGCATCTATATTAGGAATGAACCTATATGATAACAGTTGTTTTGAGTTGAGATAGTTTTTAATTTTTCTTTTGTTTTTATCTCTTGTTGATATGCAGTACCCAACATCTAGGTTTGGGATAATATATAACATTAGAAATAAATAATAAATAAGTAAATACTATGCATTATCATTATCAAATACTATGCATTATCATTAACATTACACTAATTTTCACCAAGAATTTCAAATCCATCTCATGGGCTTCGTTATTAGACTGCTATATAAATATGATGCCAAATTAAAACGAAATCTTCACAATGTTTCCCCCCTCCCCAAAATTTCCACCAGAAAGGAACTGTATAATACTACAAATAACAAAACTTTGGTGAAGGGCAATATATCCCCTCCTAGATTTTGATCTCTCAGCTGCTATTCCACATTTCTCTTGCTTTCACTCCAACTTAAGACACAGGATGCTTTTTCTTTTTTCCTACACATGGAAAGCTTCTAACAGCACTAATGTACATGTCTCTGGTTTTCCCCACTGTCTCTTCAGTGTGCTGTGTTATTTAAGCATATGCTTCACTTCAAAATAGGCTTATGAAATCATTCAGGTGGCTTCTTTACTTCTACCATAATTAAAGTCACACTCAGACAATAACCATAAAGTCAACCCAAAGGTGTTTTTTTTCCAGAGGCAACTGGACTTTCTGGTTTTTCTTTGAAGAAGTTTCGCTTCTCATCCAAGAAGCTTCTTCAGCTCTGACTGGATGGTGGGGAGTGGAAGGATTTATACTCCTTGCAGAGAGCCAGAAAGTTCAGTTACCTCTTGAAAAAGCACCTTTGGGACAACCATGACCTGAATGACTGAGACTCTCCACAGACATAATACTCAATATTTTGGTCACATTTCTAACACCTCACGTCTCCCCTATAATTACAGGAACAATAATTTCTAAACGCAGGGAAGTGCATCCCACTAAGCTTTATGGGACTTCTATGATGATAATGATAACAAGTCATAATCCGCCTCTTAACTTTCCAAAGCATCATCTTCTACCCAGTTCCGCTTACAGCTCGTCTGCATGCATACCCTAAAATTACTGTTCCCCCGACCCACCCCGACGTCCCTATTTTTTTCTACTTACCAGTCTGCCGCCCCTCTGTTCTGAGGGTTAAGGGCCCCAGTGAGGGTCCGAGCCGAAAGTTTAATGTTTACCATGTAAGGCTGCATGGCCGAGAAGAAAACAAAAGGACGAGCGAACTGAAACGGCCAACGGGTGAAACCCAGGAAACACACTGTGCTTGGTTGGGGCGCCGCTAATCCATGTCCCTAATTGGTCCGACTTGCCCCGCTCGCTCCAGAACTTTGGTTCCGCCGGCGCTTACAAAAACGAAACCAAACGAAACGAAACCAGCGACAGGCAGTCCGGACGCATGAATCCATTCTTTTGCGCATGCTCGGAAAGAACTATTCTTAAGCTTTGTATTTTTCTTGTTTCTGCTGATGGATTGTGTTTATGCAAACTTTGCCTTCCGTTACTCAAGGGGGAGAATAAAGGAATACATGATTTGCCACACCTGTACAATTAAGAGTGTTATTATCTCTGTATTGGGAGAATCCAAGCAGGCAAACAGGCTAAAATCATATCATGCACAAATTAGAATAAATCCCAGTGAACATATTTCGAAGTTAATTAGAACTGGGAGAAAAGCATTGGATTTGCTAGCTATTTTACTAATCTAAACTAATAAACACAGTTTGTTTTCAACAAGTATATATATAAAAAATGTGTTTATTGGTTTTCAGCTTGGTTTTTTTTTCCCCAAAGGAGAAATATCACTTTATCAGAAAGTCACTTCTTTTCCAAAAAGTAATGTAGTTATCACCAATTTAAAGTTCTGTGTCTGGTGGAATGCTGCTTAATACAAAAAGTGGTTATTTCTATGCTGTTTAACATGTTTTATTTGTTGTGGATTCATATTTATGTATATATGCATACTATGTATAAATGTTTCAAGTAAACAGTCATAAATTATACAGAAAATAATTTCATCTTCTATCATGAGATAAAGTACAGTAGATTGTGGTAATGGGGGGAGGACATGATATATATTAAGAAAGATCATATTTGTTATTTGGCCTCCCTGAATCACAAATACATTCAATTGATATATTCCACTGCTATATATATATTTAAGATTGTTTATGTTTTAATACATATTTTACAAAAGAAAGTATGAAATAAGTATAAAATAAGTAACATTGCACATGAATATGTGCAATAAAGAACAGACTCCAAGAATTTCCATCTGACAGTGAAAAGAGGTCTTCACATTAAGACAATTATGCAAATGGCTGATAATTTAAGCCCCTGAAATGATTGCTTGCTGAAGCAAATGTTGACAAAAAAGCTTGTAAATTCCCACTGACTTCTAATGCAGCTTGGAGGTTCTCAGTGTTGCCAAAGCAAAGACAGATTTTGCAAAGTGTGAAAGCAAATATTTGCTGGTGTGGGCTAAATGCATATTTGTGTTTTTAAACAGAAAATGTGTGTTAAAATATGTTCTTCCATAAGAAAAGTACGCAACTTGAAGCTTCAAGACCACACAATTCATTTTCACAATCCCTACAATATCCTTGATTATGCCACCCAACCTTGATGGTGTATTTTAATGTCATGAAAAATGTCATGAGCATCAGATTAATAGTATTTTTTAATATTGAAATGAAAGTTTTTGTTAGTTGAAAATGTTTTTCAAAAAAAGAATTTAATATCATGAATATTTCTGCATAGTATCCTTAAGATGCACAATCAGTTCACAGTTGAATCTTATTACCCTTACTCTGAACTGAGAACTTTTCATATATTTGCCATTTTTCTTTGATTGGCATTGGAGGATTGAGTGATTATCAATAATGGTCTGTCAGCTGCCATTATTATCATTTCTCAGCCTTTAGACCACCGGTGTCAGACTTGCAGTATCACGTTGCTGTCACATGATGTTTTGTGATGTTTTCATGTGTTGGAAGAAATATCCTTCTGGGTTCTGCTCCAAGTGGGGAAACAGACAATGGAAACATGGAGACTGCTTGGAAAG
>JANHZT010006955.1:67012-82090 GCA_032468215.1 Stegonotus admiraltiensis | reverse complement strand
ACTTTGTATAAATATACAGAAGTATGAAGGCTATTGCTTAACTCATTGTAAGCCACCCTGAGTCTCCGGAGAAGGGCAGCATATAAATCAAAGCAAAAAAAAAAGAGGAGGAAGAGGTGGAAGACGAGAAGAGGAAGTAGAAGAAGAGGACGAAAGAAAGAGAGAGAATAGGAGAAGTTCTAAAGTGAACAGCAAAACCAAACACCTGTAGCAGTATACGTTGGGTGTGTGTGTGCGTGTGTGAAAATCTGAAGAAGCCACGAAGCCTTAGTAGACCCATCATGAATGTATCACCAGGTTGCAACACCTTAGAGCAGCGGCTTCTCACGAAGAAAAAAAAAATCACTTTAAAATATTCCAAAGGTGTGCTCAGTTCTGCACCCCTCACAACTACTTTGGGAGACAGATTTCAGTGCTGCACAGTTCCTAGCCATTTCTATCTTAATGCCATCTTATTAAGGTTCTTTGTAGGTATTAAATAAAGCCACTTTGACCAGCTTTTTCCAACCTAGGCAGACCATGGGATGTTTTGATAAAAGTAATAGTAATGAAAGAATCTCCCAACCAAGAAAGAGAAATAATAAACATTGGTTGGGGTCTCATTGGTTGGGGTCTCATCCCCCCCGAAAGAGTTCCATTGGGCTGAACGTTATAATCACTCAAATAGGATAAGTGGGGGGGATTAGCAGTGGGATTCAAGTATTAAGCAGTTTTAAATCCCCTCGCCCCTTCCTCATATTATTGACCGGCGGAAGATTAACCTGCAGAAAATAGCATGAGACACTTCTAACATGTTTATTTGGGGATGACACCAACTTTATTCTCATGTGAAGAATTTTCCCCAAAGGTGTTTTATACACTTTAAGGTGGCTCTTTCCATGGTGAGGAATGGAGGTCTGTCACTAAAATATCGCAAACAAAAATGGGATCTCTAAGTAAGGAATTTCTGCAGATCTGCAATCTATAGTTAGAAAGACAAAAAAAAAAAGACAGAAAAGATATTTGCACATTCTCAGATTCCGTGTTTATGAACAACAAGAGATGTGGCAGCTCCGTGGCTTAATAACGCTGGAGATGATCTCTGGTCCCACGGTTCGAGTCCTAGCACTTTGTGGTGAGGTGAGTTCCCATCACTCGTCTCCACTTCTGTCCACCTTGCCATTTGAAAGCATGCCCTGTGAGAGTAGATGGATAAGTACCACTTTGGTGGGGAGACAGTTGGTGCTCTGTGAAGGCAGTCAGATTCCTGATGGCTCTGAACCTTCCCGGTGGTGGCAACTGTTTGTGAGGTGGCTCTACAGAAGGGAGGGAGTCTTTCTTTCTGGTGCAAAGCAAGCTCGCCCTCTTGTGGAGGAACTTAGGAAGTGTATGAGCATGTACAATAGTATTGTAGTCTCCTGGCTAATGTAACAAAGCCATACTCTGACAACTACAACAGCCAACAACTAGGTGGACTCGAAGGCCTCCAAAGTCTCTTCCAACTGTTTTTCTGTTAACTTTTTTTTCTTTCCCAGATTTAGTTTGGTTGCAAGTGTGATTCCATGTTAAAATAATTTTTCTCCATGGTTACAACTGTAGGAAGTTAGCACCCACCCGTCTCCCAGAAAAATGAAATATTCTAGGAAATATTAAAAAGGCAGAATACTTTATTTTCCCTAAAGGAGAAAAAATTAATTATTATAAAGGGAAAATATATTCTAAAATATCTTAAAAGAATTAGAGTTAATACTACAGGGTACTGTGTGGACTATAGAACAATACTTGACTGAATACTTGACTGTATTCAGAAGCATTCCTTAAGTCCTGGAAAAGGAGACAGCATTAAGAAGAGACTCAGACTGATTCCTCTCTGATTCATTGTGGAAATAAGAGGGAGGGGAAGAAAAGCACAAGCGGATTTGCAAGATTGTGTTACTATAGTCTTTCTCAATTAATAAAGTCTTCCTACGGAGTTAGTTTCCTGTTTTTAGTCTACCTCGTAGGTCTGATACCAATTCTGCAATTCCTGCAGAACAGATGTTATTTTTGTAAACCCATTAAGGCCCGTCAGCAAGTAGGCGGCTGTGATCTGTGCCAGCTGTACGTTCCGAGTACTATAATAGGAATAGTTATAGAACTTTTCTACCAAGAAAATACTTGACTAATTCAACCTTTTGCCCTTCCTCTTTTGCACATTGCAATAAGCCCAAATGTGGTTTGATTGATTTCGGCTTTAGCATGCACAGCTTAATGCAATATGAGAAACCGGTTACTCCACTTCAGAAATGACCAAACATCTATAGTAGAACGTATCCACATAAATTCTATCCACATAATCTTACCCACATAAATCCACTTTGATTCAATTGCCCTACTGACCATTTCTTAAGTGCAGGAGTGCTTGGCATTGTCCTGTATTCGCCATAGCCCGCTTTGGAAGGCAGCATCACCCACCAAAAGTTGTGTTTTCCTAGCTTGAGGCAGCTCAAGTGATGTTGCACTACATTTTATGGTAAGTAAAACGTTTGCATTCTGCTTGGCTCCTATGTAGTGTGGCAAGAGGTTTGCTGTCCTCTGGTACTGGACCCTGCCCTTCATGGCAATTTTTTTGTACAACTTCACTTGTAAAATAATGAAAAGCTGAGGGTGCTTTTTTAAACAAGTTGGATGAAATTGGCAACAGTTTTGCCCTTTTCTCCTTCTATCCAGGTGATGGGGGGAAAAATAAATCGGGTATGTTTCCTTTCTTCCCTTTACTGATCCAGGAATTGACCTGTGTATGGTTATCTATTCCAGGGTTTATCCCAGGAAGGTTAAAGAAGGTGAATTCACTAACCAGGGGCTGTGTAAAAATGTAGTCCTGGCAGAACTTCAGGCCATCACTGGGGACAAAGCAAAGGAAGGGTTTGAAATTTGGGGAGAGTTGGCTTCCTTTCCAGCAGATTTACATGCAGGAGTCAACAGCTTGAGGCTGCATTATGGAAAAAGTGTTATTTAAAATACGGTATGTATTACTGCACACCTAAGACTCTTTGCCATAATGTTCATTCTTACAAAGAATTACCTGTAGGGCAGAAGAACAGACTGTATTAGGCTCCTGAGAAATGAGTTTGAATTTCCAGTCTTTAACCAGAAAAGAGCCAGTTTGGTGTAGTGTATTAAGGCATCAAGCTAGAAATTATGAGACTTTTGAGTTTTAATCTTCCCTACTCAGTGACCGTGAGGCTGTCACTCTCTGGCAGCTTTTGGAAGGGTACAGTGGCAACATACTGCAGGGACTAGTACAGGCACTTGACAAGTTTCTACACTGACTTGAAAGCACGAACAATAACAATAGCAAAAATCCAGGAATTTGCCGTTTCCAGATACATACCCTTCCTTGTATAATCTTTTTTCTCTTTGAGCATCTGATAAAGAAGCCAGAATAAGCTATTTTGCAAAATCGCAAGTGCCTTCCTTTGACGGCTACGTCATTTACATTTTATTAGAATTTAGACCCTATGTTGTTAGTTAATTTTATATTTCACATTATTTTAAAAATCTTGATAATTCTAACCTACCTCCTCTTCCTTCCTTCCTACACATTCTCAGTTGGAGCTGGTATCTATTTCTATTTTCTTACCTACTTTTAAGAATGGCCAATACACCTATTTGTACTTTGTACTGTGATTGCTTTCCAGACGGTATCCATTTTAACAGTTTCGATCCATCCCTCACACAGTGGCAATTCTATTCTGAAACAATGACAGATGATACTCAGGCTATTCTGAAATCATTTAAACTCCAAATAAATGACGTAAAATTATTGTCCTGTGGGTTATTATCAAGGTCCACCCATTAACTTGCATGGTGCCAACTGCCCTTTGTGTCCCAAAAATAACTTTTGTAATCAATCGTTCTCTCTTATTCCAACAGAGGAATTAATAGGCTTTCTTTGTCTACCGCCTTTTATCCCCTTTTCTTTCTCCAGAAATGTTTTCTTTAGTGGATATTCTAATACATCATTTCTGAGACAATGTCTGAAGTTGCTTGTGCTCTTTATCTTCTGTTCTTTTTGTATTTTGACTACAAGGATTTAGGTCTACTTTATAGATAGGAAATGCTTTATTGTTTCCCCATCTTTAGACATTAATAGTGACGATGTAGCATGCCTACATCTAATGTCTTATTTGTCTTATTATTCCAAAGAACTATACATCTAAAAATAAATTGATATTGTTGTTCATCAAGAATTCACACACTGCTATAATAACAGTATACGTAATAATGTGGAATTTATTCTTTCTTCAGACTTCTTGAAAGTCCAACAGTCGAACCAGTCTCAAGGCCATCCAATGGAAATCTTTTCAGCAATATCCAGAGCTCACATTATTTCAGATTTAAGAACTACACATTCCCGATGTGGTTTTAAAAAAAAGGCTAAATTATTCTTATAAGTGCCTTCCATCCAAATGGGAAGTAGAGTTCAAGCTATTATTTTTAAAATTCTGATTACTTTTGAAAACCTCATCTCATAGGAATCATTTGCATCACTATTTTTAAACCTTCATTCCCTGAAGTGTTTCAATGTGTGTAACAGAATGAACAAAGACAAAGTGGGAATTTAGCTTTTAAGTTTCAGCACAATTTGATTTAATGATGCCATTTAATTGCGGGTGATATATGCTTCTTGACTTTCATTAGGCATTCAAATCCAAAAACGTGTCTGGATCTCACCTACATAATAAAAAATATGGTGAGGTCATACTTGTCATGATCATGTCCTTTCAAGCAACCACATTGAATAAGTGCATTCCAATACTTGTAACACAAGTAAAAAACAAATATTAATTTTAATCATAAAATAAACTACTGTCTATTGCACAGTATTATTTCTAATGTTAAATACTGTAAGTTTTACCCTTCCTCTTTACTGATATTTATGTTGCAGTTTGTTGTATTTCATCTTTGTGAGAGGCCCAGGAAAGAAAAAAATTTAGGAGAAGTTATAAAAATTGTAGCGGATAAATATTGATGATTATTACATCTTAAAAGTTAGTAAGCATGTTTTTTTTATTATTATTTATATGCCACCCTTCTCCGGAGACTCAGGGCGGCTTACAATGCGTTAAGCGATAGCCTTCATACTTTTGTATATTTTATACAAAGTCAGCTTATTGCCCCCACAAACCGGGTCCTCATTTTACTTACCTTTGAAAGGATGGAAAGCTGAGTCAACCTTGCAGCATCTATGACTGATTTCCTTTCAAACCTCTATAGGTTGATCTCTCACATAGCTAAAAGTTCCTTTCACTCCTTTTTATTTTACAGCCAAGTTAAGAGTCCATCTTTTGCAGGTTTATTCCTGTTTGGGGCATGTTCAGTAAGAAATTATGCCTCTTCTAATTCCCCAAGCCTGATCTGCAGATCTTTATTGTCATATGCAAATTTTTGGGAAATTGTTTAAAATCTTTGTCACTAAAGATTCAAAGGCTATTTGGATATGTGAAACATAGTGCATATTATAAGTTAATGTAATAAAATACTGGTAAAGCTACAAACAAATATTAAACATTCTTAAGGAAAAATAATAAAATGACAGTGGCTGTTACAAAATTCTTGAAAATAAAAACATTAAAACTTTCACTGACACAGCAATCCTTGACTTATAGCCACAACTGAGCACCAGATTTCCACTGCTAAGCAAAACAGTTATAAGTGTGTTTTGCCCCATTTATGACCTTTCTTGCCACAGTTGTTAAGTGAATCACTGTTAAATTAGAAGCATGGTTGTTAATTGAATCTGACTTCCCCATTAGTTTTGCTAGTCAGAAGGTTGCAGAAAGTGATCACATGACTCCAAGATTCTGCAATGGTCATAAGTACATTACAGTTGCTAAGCTGAATTTTGATCACATGATCATGGGGATGCTGCAATGGTCGTATGAAAAACAGTCATGTCACTTTTTTCAGTGCTATTGTAACTTTGAATATTCACTACCAAATGGTTGTATGTGGAGGACTCCCTGTATGTGTTTTACCCTACTTAAAAAGCAGCGCTGGCAGCACTGGCATATTTATACATTATATATTTTATTATTCATATTTAAGCTGATTTCTTAGATAAAATGCAACAAAACTTACAAAAATAACATTCTCCCATGGTTCACAGCACATTCCTTCACTCCTTACATCAGTGGTAGATCTTTCAAAAATAGTGGAACCATTGCTATAAATGTAGGCAGTAATGTATATATAAAACTACCTTTGGAACGGTCTTCATCCTATTACATTGGCCTATCTCACCTGGTCAGGCAGGGGAGGTATGTTGCAAACTCCCATCTGTTAAAGAACTCTGACTCGCTCGGTCCAGGAAGAGAGCTTTCTTGGCTGTTGCTCCTGCCCTATGGAGTTGAGGCAGGCCGCCTGTCCTTCAAAAAATATATCAAAACATGGCTCTTAGCCCTGCTCGATAAGTAATGGGATGGATGCTTCCCCATCCATCCCAAAATGAAGTATGACATCTCAAGAATTTTACCTTAGAATTGGCTCAAGAAGAAAGCTTATGGTTAACATTAAAGTCAGATGTTAAAGCTGGGAGCCAAATTCTCTTGATTGCTTCTTGCAGTAGCTTCATATAGATGTTAATGAAGTTAGAAAGAGGATGGGACTCTGCGGTATCCAATAAACTAATTTCCTGAAACTGGCCATCAAGAAGCAACACAGAGATACTGTTGCATTCTCCTTTTTAAGGCTCCATCAGGCTGCCAGTGAAGTCATCATGGTCAATGATGAAAAATATTCATGTTTGGAGGATGACACCATCTCCCCTAAGAAAGTAATGGAACAAGGTACCAACTTCAAAACTAACAGCCTATTCAGTTAATCTATTTATTCTTTATTGATTGTAAGTTTCTTGAGTTATTAAATTTGTTACCCAACAATTAATTATTATAAACTACACAATATCGTTATATTGTTGCTATAGAAACTTTTATTTTAAGTCATCTTCCATTTTCTCATTTAAGATTTAGCATTCCTTAGTGTGTTTTTTCCCCCACACTGGTATTTTTGCCAACAAAAGAATATTTAGGAGCTTGACATTTCTGATGTGGCTAATGCTATAATTAATTTACACAGCAACACTGCAAAGTAGAAATATTAATCCTCAAATAAAATATCGAAGATGATGTATCTTTAAGGTGGTAGCCACTTTAAGCTTTTTATCACACCAACTTCCTATCCCTCTGCAACTTTGTGGAGGAAGTGTATAAGCTTAAAATAAATAGAGATCAAAATAAAGCAGAAAATTAATGGACCATGATGGACTATAAATTCAATAAATGCACACACAAACACATCCAAATAAACAAATGCAGAGGAATCTAACAGTTGGCACTTGCTTATAGTTAGATAAAGGTTAATGGCAAACGAGGAGGGTTGTGACTATGTTAAGGAATCTCAAGCCCCTTTTCACTCAACCCTCAGGTTCTGCCATCCCTTTAAACTGTACTTGCGGATGATAGCCTTTTTGGGAAATAAATCAGGTAACAGTTTTCATACACAAAGAGACTCCAAAGCAGGGATGCGGGAAGTTGAAGAGGTTACAAAAATGTGATGTGAGGTAGTGTGTTGAGGGAGCGAAAGAAGGATGACAGTAAACTAAGAGGAATTTGGCGAGTCTCAGGCAGCTAAGAAGATCCAGGTTCCAAAGTGGATTAAAGCCTTCAAAGAGGAATTAGCATAAGAACCATTATGTAAGGAGTATGACATATACTGTGTGGGATCTATCTACTCTAAGTCGATATCCAGAAGAAGAACTGAATCTGAAGATAACAAAAAGGAAGGTTCAGGTTTTGCTAGCCATAAGAGAGAGCAATATAGGTATTAAGCGGAGCTCTTGTTTTTAGTATGGTCTCAGCACTTATGCAAAAGGACAGGGCTTTGATTGCATAATTGTGACTGCCATTGTGCCTTTTAAAATGCTCCTTCCTACAGAAACCCCTGCCATCGTTGTATAAAATATATTACAATCTCTAAAGTTATTACTATTATCTGGTACTAGTGACTACCCAGGAAATAGAAGAAAAAGCATACTTCTTATTGAAGATACCCAATGAGTTCACTGGAATTTACTTCTGAGTCAACATGCTCAGATTGCTGTTAAAGAGTCCTATAGTAACCAGAATAGTATGGCTTTCCGATTTTATAAGAAATACTTTTAGCACAACCTAACCTTCTCCTACTATTATTGTGATTCAAGCAGTTTGTCTGCAGTTGTCAGCTTTGGAAGCCACATTAACACCGGAAGCTTCCACGCTGCCACCTTCTTGTGCGTGAGAAATTGGGAGGGGGGGATTTAGTAGTGTGGATGTAGTTAGGCAAAATAGCATTCTTCTTTTCGGTCAAGGTCAAAGCAGCTCTGCATCTGGAGAAGGAGTGGTTGAAGTGGTGTCTCAAGATGGAACGGATGGTGATTGGATCATGGGATGGAATGATGGGTGGAAGGGTTGGATTTGGGGTTTTGATTTACTGAGGGAAAACCTGGAACTCTCAGATTTGGGTTTTCCCAGCTGTGCCAGTATACCTACTCTAATAAATGGGAACTTTGAGAGAATGCCTATCTCAGAGTTTTAATTGGAGTTGGGTTCTTCTGGAACACTGACAGCAGTTACAATGTAATCCCAGATCAGTCAAACTCAGACAAACTTGAAAACAGGTAGTCCTAGACGAGTGATGGCTAACCTTTTTGCCATCGCGTGCCAGGAGAGGGGGGGCGGGGTAGGTTCACGCGTGCCCACACCCATAATTCTATGTGCCCTGCCCTGCACATGCAACTCCCCCTCCCTCCCCGCTCCTGGCACGCAATGGCCCAGTAGGCGTGTTTTTCTTTCTCACCTGGCTCCTGATCATCTCTTTGCACCTGGGAAGGGTGAGAACAGCCTTTCCCACTCCCTCGGAGACTCTCTGGAGGCCTGAAATGGCCTATTTCCCAACTCCCGGTGGGACAGGAAGTGACTTTTTTGCTGTCCCCAGCCTCCAGAGCCTCTCTAGGAGATTACAGTAGATGCCAAGAGATGACTAGGTTCATACAGGTTCATGCATACTAAATCATAGTGTGGTTTGCTTGATTTTGGCTTATAGCCAAGGCAAGCGACAAAACACGCATTGTGACATCAGGACGCCAATACAAAGAACTGGTATTTGCATTGTGGTATCATATTTGTTTCATCATTCTTTGGTCATAACGATTAAAGTTATGTTATTAAAGTTATTCAAGTTGTCTATATCCAGTCTTTGTAGATTGTAAATTATGGTTTACAGCATAGCATATGAATTTATGTAACATAATGAGCTGTAATTGACTAGGTGAGAAACCAAAAGGCTAAGAACGCCCAATATGCTAAATAAGACTAAATAAACCTTTCAAACTAGTCCCCACGTCTAGCCTTCTGTTGTCTTCTTGTGTGCCAGATACCAGAGCACGGAAAGCCCTGGGCTCCAGCTGGTGTTTCTAAATGTCAGATCTGCCGATAATAAAGCTTTCTTCATTCACAATTTGAGTAAGAGCAAGAGGCAAAGCTGGCACATTCAATCTAGGTGGCAAAGGAATGTCACCTTATATGGAGATGTGCCGATTCGGATTTTAGGTTTTGCATTAGAATGACTCCAAAGCAGGAGAGAACAAATAGGGAGAATCACGCAGGAAACTCTGCAGGTCGTCAAAGATGCTGGCTGTGAGGCCTTATTTGTGAGGTTCCGTTTTTATGGTAACCGAGGGGACTGGTGAAAGAACTTGTCAGCCTCAAATGCTGACAGGCAATAACTCAGACCCAAGCACACAATGGGCATGAGTAGTTGAGGGCAGACTTAGATAGTGTTGGAAGAAATATCCATCTGGTTCAGTTCCAAGCTGGGAGAAAGACACTGGAAATAAAATGGAGGCTGGAGGCTGATTGGAAAGAAGATCCATTTATTGATGAACAGAACCACCCACAAAGACAGCGTGCAGTTCTGGGTCAACTGAACAAATGGTTGAATGAGTGGATTGGATCTTTACAGTTTCTTTAACTTTGAAGTTTGGAATTTGTGCAATAGGGACTTTGTGTTTCTAAAAGGGGGTTAAGCAATTCCTATTGTGGCTAATGGCTTTTGTCCTGTGTTGGATCTTGGGTGAGGGGCTGCTTGTTCTAATCCTATCGTTTTGCTTTTGTTAGCTGTCAAACTTTGCTGCAAGTTTTAAAATATCCTGTCTTGAATGGATTTCTGCCTGCAGTATTTGCTTTGCTTACAAATGGAGCCAACTAGATAGTTGGCTACAGGAATGGGTCCTACTTACCTTTACTACCGGTTTGCAATGGGATTGCGCTCGTGCACGCACTTCGCTCGTGCACGCACCTTGCTTCTGCACGTGCATCTTGTCTTCCCTGGGTTTCTTCTGAAGTATATATGCAACTGCACTCTGTCTGCTTTTTTAGTTGTTGTTTGAAGCTCAAAAGTGCAAAATCAAACTAGTTGCAACTTGGATTAGTGTGACTGTTCAGTCTAGGAAAGAATAAAAGCTGGAGTTGCTGTTGGTGTACTAGTTTCCCTGTTGCACAATGGCATCACTGTCCAAACTCAAATGGAAGTCTTCCCTTAGCCATGAAAGCCAGCGGGATGACTTTGGGCCAGTCACTGTTTTTTAGCCCAACTCATCTCATAGGATTGTTGCTGTGAGAAAAATAGGAAGATGAAGCTATGATGGATATATTTGCCACTTTGAGTTATGAAGAAATAATAAAGGTGAGATTAAAATAAAACAAAGTAAACTGCTGGGCCTCATTGGAAAGGTGATGTTGGGTGTACCAGTCTTTTGTTGCTTGCGGCATTCAACTTATCTTTCCTAGGAAGAGAAAATCTCATATTCTTGGCCACTGGGAACTTGTCTTAAGTGATTACAGGGGATTATCCATCAGTCCTTCCTTGGAGCAGTCAAGATGTAATCTGAAAGTGGAGGTCATTAACATCAGTCCTTTTTTTCATGGTTAGATCACTGCTTTTGTAGAATTTTCAGTTTTTGTAGAATTTTCTTATGCACGGAGGAGAGACCTATTCAATTAATCCATCCCAGGGACTTAATGGGTTAAAAGAATTTCTGAAGGGAAATTCCTGGAGTCTTTAAGGGTGATTCCATAGAGTGCTTAGTTGACCCCTGGAATAAATGATTCACAATAGCTCCTTAGAAGATTGTTCCTGAACAACCTCTCTCTGTTTGCTGATCTTCAGTAAACCAAGAGGCAAAAGAGTGTTTTGGAATTATAGAATTGGAAGAGATCTTAAATGTCATTGGGTCTGATGCTCTTAATCAATGAAGGTTTTACTTGAGTATCTTTAACAAATGACCATCCACCTGTTTGAAAAGCTCTAGCAAAGGAGAACTCAATCCACTATTGGACAGCTCATATTATAGGAAGCACTTCCTGATACCTAGCATGTAGTTTTAACATCACTGGTTTGGATATTTTCCTTCTTCTGTGTAACACCTACAGATATTTAAAACTGCTATTGTTATCTGCCCTTGGTCTTTTTTCCCTGAAGGCTAAACATAATAGGTTCTTTTAACTGTTCCTCATAGGGCTTGATTTCCAGGCCCTTCACCATCTTGATAAACCTCCTTTGAACCTCTCTTGCTCCAATTTGTCACTAGTTTTGAATTGATGCTTAGAATACAAAAGGGGTCTGACCTGGCCACCGTAAAATGGAATGACGACTTCTGGTGATCTGGACACTCTGCTTATATTAATGTACCCCAGGATAGTAAATTCTCTTTTAGTAGCTACTGTACATTACACTACTGTTTATCTAACAAGGTTGCCCAGATGCCTTTTATGTGAACTGCTGCCAAGCTTGGCTCCCTCAAGATTTACTTACTTACTTATACACTTTGTAAGCAACCCAACCCATGGAATGTCTTTAAAATTAAAAAGTCAAAAAAGAAATCATGAATGACTAAAAAAGAAATCATATAACTCCACCACCACCTGTCCAGCAGGGGCCCAACCTTCATCCTGCCTCAGAGCTTTCACTAGCTTCCTGAACATCATGTTTGAGCCATCCAAATCTCTAGGTATCATTCCAGACAGCAGGCACTGTGACAGAGAAAACATGCTTCTTGGGTCCCTCAAGATAACATTGATTCAATATTTGTTAAACTACTTCCTATTTATTTCATCCCACTAGACACTTACTACATACAGTAATGGTATCTTAGAATTTACAATACCGTATGATTTGGTCTTCTTAATCCAATGTTTATTTCTAAGTCGCTCATTGCTCCTGGTGCTCATTCTAAATGCATTTAGCTAGTTTGTAGTCATTTGCCAGGGTGCCAACATATTTCACCTAAGTTAAAAGCTATTGCTAATTACTGTGATTTGCGGGAAATGTATTATTTCAACATCAGTAAAAGGTGATTCAAGGCCTTCTCATACTGGGGCTGAGATGAAGGCAAAGGAACAGGGACAGAATAGAAATATTGCCAAGGGATATTGGCATTTTCTTTCCTAACAGCTTTATAGAGTTCCTACTCAGCATTCACTTATTTAACCATGTGACCCATTTCAAAAGTGTTGATGAAAGAGTTGTAAGAAAAAAAATATGTATCATTATAGATTTTCTCAGATCTCTGAACAGATGGAAATTATTTCTTAACGTTTGCCTAAAATTCGATTGAAGTTCAGCAATCTTGCCATTTTGAAACGAGTGGAATTTTCTGCCCAACGGCAATTACAATCTCCCCATTATCTTCGAGAAACAGTTTATTCTATCTCCGTAAGAGGCCTTTATATCGCCCCAAAACGATAGTTATTTAGAGATGGAGACTCATGCTAATCTTTTGTAAGATAAGCAGGAGAGTCAAGAGAATTCCTTCTCCAGGAACCAGGAGCATAAAACCTCCGGAGCGGTCCCACCCACGTGCTTGAACAAGGGAGCAGCGCCCAAGGCGCACGCGCAGAATGGGACGTCGAAGATTTGCGAGGAGCGGAGAGGGAGATTACAGAGGCTGAGCATAAGAGCGAGGGCTTTTGGAGCGCTTCCGGCCCGAGCTCTTTGCATCCGGGGTAAACCAAAGCCTCAGCCATAGAGATGGTCCCGTTTAAGGAATTTCCGGTTTACTTCCGGAGAATCCTACCTGCCTTTCTCTTTCTCTCCAGAAAAGAGGGGAAGAAAACAGAATAGGCGGCTGGCCTCGGAAAGCGGGTGGGCCTCGACCCTCAGAGCCCCTCCTGTATTCTACGCCCTCGTCGGAGTAAGTTAAAACAACCTTCGCGCAGGTTGTAGGCCGGAGCGGACGAGATGAAGAGAGCGCTTCTTGGGCTTCTTTTTGACCGAGCGGGAATCCTGCTGGGTCTCCCTTTTCAAGCGAGCGGACTGTTGGGCCTGGAGGGCTTTTGAGAGAAAAGGCAAGAGAGCTTGTTTCTGGGCCGTTGGTTAGGATGTGCTAGGGCCCCTGCCAAGGCGAGTAGCTTTCGACGGGGCATCTGGGAAGAGAGGAATCTGGAGCAAACCGGCCTCAGAAGCGGGGATCTTCACGTGGGTCGGGGGGCCTTGGCAGTTCTTGGTGCCTTACACCGTTTATTGTTATTATTACAAATAACACGTCAATTCATGGTGGTTTGGGTATAAAAAGATACTTTCCTTTCAGGGACAGTATTTTATACATAGGTTTATGTCGTCTTAACAGTTTGGCAATTGCTTCTAAATTGTCTTAAAAAAGGATGGGAGTGTATTTCGAACCTCACCTGAAGAAACTCTTTCTAACTTTGCAGACTGATTCTTTAATCCAAGAAAGATTGGAAAGTGAAGGCGAATGCTTTGCCAAGCCAATAATTGGAAACTCCTGAAAGTTGGGCGTGCTGCATCTTTCCATCTTTGATGGATTAGTGCAAAAAAAGGGTATTTATTGGCTTCTCCTGCGTTTTTGGTTGGTTTTATTGAGGAGGGTGTCTCATTGTATTGGTATGCTGTGTATGCCCGTATAATGGCAATAAAATAATAATTATTATTATTTGGAAAGATTTGGTTCTTCTGGATGTTGATGGAAATCTATAAGAAAATATAAGCAATTTTTAACTAAGAAAAATTTAAAAACTACTGTTCATATATCCTGACAGTAAGTGTCTCTAAAATGAAATCAAAGTGATTTAGGAAAAATAATTTACATTAATGATATCTGGTAAGGAAGATGTTTTTAGTTTGATATTTATAATTTTAGTGTATTTGTTTTTACCTCTATTGTACTCGACTGCATAAGAAGGCTTTATTGTGTACTTTTCCATAGTTCATCTTCTATCAGTTTGTCAAATTTGACTTTAAAGTTTTCTGAATGATTAACTATAAACAAATTCATAGCAAATTCAATAATTTCAGTATGTTGTGTAATTAAATATTTCTTTTTGTCTGACAATTATTTGATAAACTTCAAATGCGCCCCTTCTCTAATCCATTATCCAACAAACTAAGAAACTTAAGGGGATTTCAGTTCCTGTAATTCCCTAAAAGTGTGACTGTTTGTTATGCTAATCTGGGATTATGGAAACTGAAGTCAAGACATCTTGAAAACACCAGGTTAGGTAAGTGTTTTTACACTATAGACAAATATATAAATCTCATCACATTTCCTTTGCCATTTTTAAACCTACAAAATAAGTGATGTTCCTGCAAAATTGCTGCAGCCCCTTGATAATTTTGATTATTTTGAGATGCTATAATTAGAAATATATTGGAAGTTATTTTTAATCTTTCTTGAGCTAGCAAATTGCCAAACTAATGGCCTTAATGTCCATCATCTTAGAATAAGCTTTATTGAAGATGAATCAAATGAAAACAGTTACCAAAGGGAAGCATTGCTTCATTTAGCCATTTGTGTATTGTGAGTGGTGTACTGTGAGTGGCTCAGCAAGCATGGAAATGCAAATTATTTGCAAAGCTGTTAGCAGTACAAGTTCAACAAAAAGTAGTGAAAATGGACTTCCGTTGGCGCCGCAGACATTGGTGGACAGTCCCTGTGGATCGCCAGCCCCGCGATTGTGTTAAAGCCGCCCTGACAGCGCAAATCAGCTGTCCGGCGGCTTGGAA
>JANHZT010006955.1:53278-66912 GCA_032468215.1 Stegonotus admiraltiensis | reverse complement strand
TATGAAGGCTATTGCTTAACGCATTGTAAGCCGCCCTGAGTCTCCGGAGAAGGGCAGCATATAAATCAAAGCAAATAAATAAATAAATAAATTGTGCTCCTAAATTGAAGATTACCTGTAGTCTATTAAAACAAAGTTCTGGGCTACATATATTGTTTGTACGAACTCTCCTCAATGTATTATGTTTTAACTGTTTGGTTTATTGTTTTTTATTTTTTGGTAGCTGCCTTGAGCTACACAGTAAATGGACAGCGATATAAATTGATAGCATAAATAAATGTCAATATCAATTTCTTTACAGATTTCTTTTGTATTCAGTGCAGATTTGTGTGTGTGTGTGTCTGTGTGTGTGTCTATGTTTGTGATACATCCATGTGCTAGAGAGCGGAATGGAAATATATTTAAAATCTTGCTTGGTCATATTGGTTTCCATATATGCCATTTTCTCAATTCCTAAGTAGTTTAATAAAGCTTCTGGTGTGTATCTTGTAATCAATTAGAGACCAATAGTTACAACTCTGTAAAATAGTGTCTTTCTATTTTTGGTATTATTATTCTGAACATCGATGAAAAATAGAATGGAATAGTGGAAATACAGCTTATTGAAGGGATTGTATATAAACTGTAATAAAGGGATCTGCCTTGACTGCATACAAATATTATAATACAAAAAGTATTTCAATATTAATACAGCTATTATAAAATATAATACAGTATTATATATAGGTATAATTATATAATACAATATTATAATGTCACACATGTTAATAGAAGTATTAATGTAAAAAGTGGTAAATAATATGTGCACTTTTTTGGTAAATATTACTGTAAATATTTTGAGAATATATTTGTCAAAAATCGTATCAGTTCATAGTAATTGTGAATAGGGTTTTTTTTTACTTCAGTTTCATTTAAAATTTATATAGGTAGAAGAATACATGTTCACTTATAGCACAGAAGAGCATGTTCCCAAATTCTTCCACTTTGAGTCGTCCACCTTTTCCACTAGAACACCAACGATATAATCTCTTCATTAATCTTCCAGTAAACGTACCTCCAGTTGTCTTTCATCAGCCACTTCAGAGAACAACGTAAGTTTGGTATCATTTTAATATGTAGTTTGTCAGACATACATTTTCAGAACAAATCATGTGGGGTAGCAAATCTTGAAATGCTGAAAATGCAAATTATTATAGAGAAGTAGTCTTATATGTGTGTATATGTATTATAAAACTGCATTATAAGGCAAAGTTGTATAATCAGTTTAAAGTTTGTGATTCTTTTATAAAATAGTTAATATTTCTAATTCTAGGGTAGATACTGATGTGTTTTATAAAAGAATCACAAACTGTTAATTATTCAAATAACAATTTCATTGAAAAATGAAAGTGTAAATAATGTCTGTCTGTCTGTCTGTCTGTCTGAAAGGCATTTTACAAGTAGAGAAGTCCAGTCGTAAGTCACTAGGGTTGTGAGTTGAGGTATCCACATGACTGGAAGTGATTTTATGATCTTTTTTTTACAATGGCCATTAAGTGAACACTGCAGTTGTAAGTGCAAATATTTTTAAATGGGTATTTTTTGCAGGCAAAAAACATTGTGAATTGTGGTCACATGACTATGGAATGCCACAATCGGTCATAAAGGTGACTAGTTGCCAAGTGCCACACTTGCAGTCGTGTGGCCATGTGGGGTGGTGGTTGTGTGACCATAATCAACAGCAGGGAGTTCTTCATGGGCTGTAAAGCACCTGTTTTCTGGCCACTGTACATGTGAATGATCAATAAGCAACTGGTCATAAGCTGAGGGCTACCTATAATGGAAAAAGAAAAGGAAAAAGGAAAAGAACAAGAAAAAAAAATAAAAGCATGAAATAAATGGACCAGAGATTTAGAAGCATAATAAAATTAAGTAAATTAAAACAAATTTTCAGAGCAACTTTAATACAGTTCTGGTTTTAAGACCTTGGTAAGTTTCATAAGCAGTAATATTGCCCTTTAATATCCTTAGAACTCTTGTGAATGGTACTCTTTCAACCATCCCTCCTATTTCACCACCACACTTTGCCTGCCAAAATGATAATCCATCGCATGGATCACCTACACCTATGTTATTCCGGCGCAGAAAGTAAGTAAAATATATAAACGTGACAGGAAGAATTATTTTATTATATTTATAGAAGCTATGGAACCAATGGCTTGTTCTGTACTTGCTTTTAACCTACATTTTTGTATTTGTATTGTTTGTATAGATTCCATTTGGAAATCAAATCGGCAGCTTAATGTGTGAAAATATGCTGTGCAGTGATGAGTTTGACAATTTTAGTTTCCAGTTTAGATTAACGATAGAAGGTGTCATATGAAATGAACAAATAATTAATATTGCCTTTTAAGTTTGAAACTAGCAGGTATCATAAGATGAGCCACACATTTCACATTTCATGTGACACTATATTAAAGATGAACAACCTGAAGCTCCAGAGTTTTCACCATCTCCAATGATTGGAGGCAACCCATTCTAATCTCTTTCCAAAAATTCCCACTAAATTATAATTTTTAATACAATAAAAGGGAAACATTAAATATTAGATACTTTGAAATCAAAACAAATTTAGTTCTAGCTTTGTTCTGGTCCTGTCCTAAGTTTTAAATGTTTGAATACAAGTAGCAATGGAAATTTTCGGAATTCTCCAGTACTGAGTTAAAAAGAGTTCAGAAAAAAGTTTAGAAAGTTTCGAGGCTCGGTGCATACTGGGACTTAGACGTGATATTACTGGACTAGATCCAGCGTGAATGGAGTTTTATTCAGAATGATTCTGCTATGAGAATTTTTTTCTTCCCCTGTATTCCTTAGAACTTTCATCCTCACAATGATATTCAAGGCACATAAGGAATCTGAGTTAGTTGCAGGGAAGACTGGTGGTAAATTGATTAAATGTTCTTCCATTTCATTTGTGAGAAAGTTTCAATGACTCAGAAGCTATTTCCACATAGAAAGTCCTTCCATTTTTAGAAAAACAAACACTAATTCCAAATCTGCTTTATTTTAACTTGGTGATTACCTCACTGGATAATGGAAGTCTCTCATATTCAAAGTTTGGAGATTTCCACATTGGTATATGCCTCCATCTGTAATAGGGTTTATTTTTTAAATGGCTATATATGTATGGCTTGCTTTATACTTCTTGTCTTTCTACTAACAATATCAAAAATGTCAGAAAAAGAGTATCAGCTTCCCAGAACCACAAGTCAAAAGTGGTTCATCACTTAATGTGCTGTGGGAAATGAAATACATAAGCCAAACTGTATCAGAGGAATCCATACGTATGTGTGTTTTTAAAAATGCATTAGTGAGCTAATAGTAAGCTTCAAATTATAATACTTGCAGGATCAGCCTATATTTTTGTGTAATTTGGATTGGTAATTGGTAATAGCCAATGGAAATATTTAGAACATAACACACGTTAAAATGCAGTTTGTATCTGAACCTGATACTTTAATCAAAAGAAAAGAAAACTTTGGCTTAGACTATCAACTTGTATTCAAAAAGTAGCTAATTGAAATAAATGTTTTTCTTGTATAAGCATGGATAGAATTGATGCAGTGTTTAAAAAGTATCTTTATGCTTCTCAAATGTTTGTGCTTTATCTGTTACATTATCAACTACATGTACATGGTATTCAGCTTATTAAGTAACTGAATGATTTGATTATTACAACAGTGAGATATCCAGAATATTTTTTTCCAAGGATTTGTTTTGTTTTTAATTGGCCATTTGAATGACAAGAAAGCCAAATGCCTGAAAATTCACTTGGCTGCTTATCTGTTCCCCCTTCTTTGTATCAGGGATTGTAGAGCACTAGCATTTTTATCCACTACTAAATAGATATGGTCCATAATTTTCTTGCTCTGAAGTTTCACTAAGGATCACCTTAAATTACTGATTACCTATTTTCAGGGGAGTATTCCTTTTATGTAACATTGGTGCATTTTCACTTTTTCTGATAAGTAATCCTTGTAATCTCACTAGAGGCCTAATGATTATTATGATTTGTTTGTGGGCTACTGCTTTGTCTCCCAGAGTAACATCAAATAAGTCTTTGTCAAAGCTTTTTTCAAAGAGAAGCACCCACTGAAATCTTTTTTATGGGCATAAAATTTATCTTGTCTGCAGCGACTGCTGCCTTGATTAAAAAATAATGGCAAAATATCCTGTATGAGTGGCAGGAACTTTTGTCAGTATTTCAGTAATTGAAAGTGTGTGAATCTTTATTTTCAGATCACAGCATTCATAATTAACAATATGCTTGATTAGTATTAAACAAGTGTGTTGTTTATTATGAACACTGTAGTCTAAAAATCATATCAAGCTTACTGAGGCTGCTGAAAGCAAGATGTTTTGTAATACACAATTGTTGCTTTCATATATAAATATTGTATATATGAAATAGAGGTTCTTTTTTGCCCAGATCAAACATTTTACTGTCTGTACAATCTAAACCTACACAGACACTTTCTACATTTTGAATGGCTGTTGTGGTAAGTTTTTCCATCTCTTCTATGTTTCTTATCACCCTTATCACTGGGTACACGTTGGACACAACTTCTCACTAAAGTGCACTTTGTAAGATGTGAACTTATTCTTTTGGATAGGGAGTATTTCAAAAACATGGTTTGTGTAAGATTGTCTTCATCGGATTAAACTTTCAGTAACAAAACTTGTATTTAGCACCTTTTCATGGGGCACAATTGGGTTCCCTGTTTAAAAGAATTTGGCACATCCTTATAAAGCATAATGCACAGTTTTGGAATATTCACGTTAATCAGAAGTATCTACAATTGAGGTTTTTGTTGCATATTTTAAGTGGAAAAGTGGAATAATCAAATCTTTTACGTTTTTAGGAGGTTGAAAGAAGAGGATGTTCCTTACGAAGTAAAGCGTCAGCGATTTCATTCACCTCATCGTGAATTAACTTCAGCTAACCAATTAGTGCCTTTAATAGAAGATCATAGATATTCATTCCCTGGATCAATTTCTTCGCCATTATTTCAAGCACATTACATCTCAGATTTAACAGGATGTGTGCCACCTTTACAAGAACCTTCCTTTAATAATGCTATAGAAGCTACACTTCCTGTAGCCAAAGATAAGGTAAGATTGAAAAGAATATTGTTTATAATATGACAAAATAAGTGTTATAAGCTCAAAGTCTCCGGTTGGCTTAATGCACTTCTTACAATTATGAATCCGTTTATAGAAACTCCACATTCCTGGAGTTTCTACAGATGTAGAAGAGAAAATGTAGATAAAGATTCGACATTTTCTTTAAATTGGAAATGTTAAAATAAAAAATAAAAAAATCACACCACCTTTGTAGAGAAGTCTTTTTGTCACTGCCTCCAATCCTAATCAAAGTGTGTGGAAGGAGGCTGTGTTTCGTGCTGCAGTAATCTTGTCATCCAGGCTAAGGACTATTATAGTAGCCAAGATTTTCTACTGCTTATTGCTGTATAGCAACTATTTTAAAGGTAAATCTACCAGATTATCCAAAATCAGTATTCAGTTACTGTAGAATAAACCCCAATTTGTTTTTGATTGTCTTCAACTTCCAAGAATAAATGTTTCTTGGTCTTGTGATTGATGTGCTGCTTAACTTCCTAGACCTGAAATAATTAATCTTTCTCATTAGGATCTAGATAATTTGTTATTTGCAAGGCAGATCTAGTATGAACCAGATAAAGAGCAATGTAGGATTGATGACTTTTTATCCTAAAAAAGTTGTGTACGTTCAGTAAGACTTAAAAGAATGGATTAATTAAAGAGCCAAAGTGGCACAGTGGTTAGAGTGCAACACTGCAAGCTACTTCAGCTAACTGCTAGCTACAGTTTGGCAGTTCAAATCTCACCGGCTCAAGGTTGACTCAGCCTTCCATCCTTTTGAGGTTGGTAAAATGAGGACCCAGATTGTTGCGGGCAATATGCTAACTCTGTAAACCGCTTAGAGTGGGCTGTAAAAAGCACTATGAAGTGGTATATAAGTCTAAGTGCTATTGCTATTAATATTTATACATTAAATGTAAGTTTTATTTTTTATACATAAAGTTAAGTCAGCAAGTACTGGAGTTATTTCAAGCGTGTCAACAACAAATCTACGACTTGAACAAAAAAGAGCTTTGCCGTACTCAGCTCCAAAGGGAAATTCAGCAGATCTTTCCAAGTATGTTGCAATTCTGTATATTTATTATTCAATACTTAAACTTTTGGTATTTGAGTTCTTTCAAAGAAGAACATAATTTTAAAATTATTTTTGCCTTGTAGATAGTAGGCTCTTTTTGGTTGGATCTTCACTGAATGGATTTGGTACTCGTAGCAGTGATGGTGATTTGTGCCTAGTGGTTAAAGAGGAGCCAGTAAGTACAGGAAAAAAAGTAAATATAAATATCCATATTTTTTTAAGAGAGAGTACTGAAAGGAAGATAAATATAGAAGAACAAGTAAAACTAGTTTCTAAAAAATCAAATTTATCAATAAGGTGTAAGTTGAGCTTGTGCAAAGTATTCATTGAAAATAGCTATTCATTCAAATGAGTATTCTAATGATTTCCAAGTAACACTTCGGGCAAGAAAATAGAAAAATAAAAGCAATGTTAATATAGTATATGATGTAATATATTACCCTATCTCTGTTGGATATACAATATAAGAATTCTCCATGGCCATGCTTGCATGATTTATATACATTTTCTTGCTTACATTATGGAAATACTTTTCCAGCTAAGAAAAATAGAGACCTGCCTTACTGCAGCCACAACTTTTTTAAGATCACAAGAAGGACACATCCTGCATGCTGTTTTTTCTGTAACAAAAATAAGACAATTAGTGGGGTGAGCTCTGCAATTTTAAAGAATCTGTGTCCTTGCAAAAATGGAAATAAAACCCCACCAGATAATTTGAAAGAAATCACTTTAAGTTAAAAGGGTGGTTTGGTGCATTACATGCTACATTAGTTTTAATAACATTTTTAGAAGGCATTCACATCAGTAGTAAAAGCCACTAATAAGTGACTTTTGAAACAATAATTATGCAAATACGCATCATATAGAGGGTTCAGTTTATATACTAAGAAATACTGCCTAACTATGGGTTCTGATTTAATTCCATTTGTCTGTTTTGTTGTTTGGAGTTTTGAAATAGTGTGTGAGTGTGACAAATAGCTTGAAGCAAATTTGGGAGGGGGACTATGAAATACCACTTAAATGATTTATGTAGTCATTAGACTTATTTTTAGGGAGACATGGATACTATTATTAACAAAAGGAAATGCTTGGATAGTTGTAAAAGAGGTTAGGAAGAATTGAGCCCTATTCTCTATTTACTATTGATCCAAACAATTGTTATATAATTCCAATACAATAGAATGTGGCAAAAAAAACCTTTCTTTAATGACTCCTTTACAAGCTCCTACATTTTGATAAATGAAATTATTGTGTGTGTCTGTGTCTGTGTCTGTGTCTGTGTCCATGTGTGTTTTAAACTCAGTCTAACACTGTCTGGAATTCTAAATGTATTGATTGCCCATCATTCTAAATTTCCTTGGGACTTTACATGATAGAAGAAAAACCCCTGGTATAGTGGTTGAGAAAGCACATGGGCTGGTCTAAGAGTTGGACCTCGGAGCTTGTTCCTGCTATCCTATAATGAACAAGGTGCTTTTCATCTTCTGGGTCCTTTTCTTTCTTTCTCACTTCATGCACTCATTTGGTGAAATGTTCCCACTTGAAGATTCAGAGTGTTCTACGTATACATGTCCAAATACCTCCATCTTCAAACATTATTAAACATCATTAAAACATTAATGACTAATTTATTTCAGATGAATCAGAAGACTGAAGCAAGACACATACTCAGCGTACTCCAAAAACACTTCTGTAGGAAGCTTTGTAAGTTCTAGACTATGTTTAGTGAAATGAATGTTGTTGATTTGTTTATGGTCTTTTAGTAAATGAAATTTCAAGCTAAAACAAAATTTTAAACTCTGCAATTTCAGATATAATCCCAAAGAAGTATTGTTCTGCCCCAGCTACGGATCCCAAAGAACGCAGCACACACAAACTCTGAACAAAACTTAGTTTACTTAAATAACACAGTTTTTTGCAAATGCCGGCTATTAATAAACGTTCTTAACAGCCTGCCAGAATTCCACAGATAAGATAGTCAGAGTCTTACTAGAGTTGGCAGAAAGCCCAGAAGCAATGTTGCAGAGAAATCCAAACTCGATGATTAGCGAACTAAAGTTGTTTCCTGCAGCTTGTTGCAAGCTGCGTTCTTTCTTAAATAGGCTAAGGGAGTGGCCAATTAGCCCTTACTCTTGAGGAGACCTCCTCCTGAGGAACCACTCCTGCCTTTTGGCAGCTCTGTGTGCCCGTACATTGAGAAGAGGCTTCTCTTCATCCTCTTGACTTAAAGGAGCCTCTGAAGGTTCTGAAGGCCCTGACTGAATCCTGCCTCTGGCACCACATTTTCTTCAGCCTCCTCGCTGTCCGACTCGAGTGCCGGCTGCACAGGCTGTTGGCGCAACACCACACCAGCCTCCTCGTCGGGATCAGCAACAATTCGCGCAGGCCGCTGGTGGGCCACAACAAGTATTTTGGACCTTGCATAAATAAGATCATCACCTTTTTTTCTGTTTATTAAAGCAGACAATCTCTTTTTTATGTCAGTTCGAGAGAGAAAGTGATGCTGTCTTAATGAATTTAATTATTAAAGCAACATATATTTATACTGACTGTTAAGGCAGAATCCTGTACAAAATCATGTTTTTATGAATAGCAGTGATGCACTGAGCTCTCACAAAGTTAATTGTGAGGGAAATGGACAGTTTCTAAATTAGAAAGATGGATGGATGGTGGATGGATGGATAGCCTTAAGCACTTCTGAATAATTTTCAAAACATGCAATCCAATTTGCTGTATTTATTGATATTTCTATGCTGCTTCAATCATACATTCTTTGATAATAAAAAAACATACAATTATAGCAGTCACAATAAAGATTAAGTTAAGAATCTCGTCAGTAAAATACAATAGCAGCAACCCACAATACCTAAAGATACAAACGTTTAGCAACATAATACGGTATAATTTCAAGTTTCCTCTTGAAAGTCAGTTATGGAAAATATGTGGTCACTAAGATTCAATGATTTGCTGGCACATAATGCAAGCAGAAAGGGGTCATCCATTCATATAGAAAGTCTCTACAAATTGAATAAAAACCCTGCCAGAAATGATGCAGTGAAGCCTAAGAAGTTCTATGCAATAAAATCTAAATTAAAATCTAAATTAACTAATTAAATTTTATTTGTTTAATTACATCCGAGCAACATGAAACTGTATAGGAAATATGTTCTGATAAATTTCCTGTGGAAAAATAGCATTTATATTGGACGTTAAAAGAGTTTTTCATTTTGTTTACAGCAAGTTACATTGAGAGACCTCAACTGATCCGAGCAAAAGTGCCAATAGTAAAGTTCAGGGATAAAGTCAGGCAAGTAACTGCAATTACCATTATTTTTTCATGTATTCATTTAGACAGGGTGGGCTTACTAGTATGGGCCATGTTTCTTAGAGTTTTCTTATCAATCTGCCATTTGTTTTTTCATTGGTATAGTAATGGTGTCAATCAGTTGCAAATGTTATAGTGAATTCCATTATTTGAAGTTTAAAGGTTCTTTTCTTCTGATATTTTGTCTCTGTGCATGCTTTTATTAGTAGAGAAGTGGCTGATGTTGCAATGGCTGATCCAGTCCAAACAATAAAGCTAGTTCCATTTACTGTTTTAATAGAATTCAAAAGAAAAAATGGGGAACTTGTGGCCTCCCATATACTACTAACTCCCACTAGCCCAGTATCATGCCCAGAAATACACTCCAAATAGTGAGAGCAGATTAGAGAATGGAACTATGTAGCAAGAAAGCTTCATGATGCTGGATGCGTCTAGGGCAGTGGTTCTCAACCTGTTGGTCGGGACCCCTTTGGGGGTCGAACGACCCTTTCACAGGGGTCGCCTAAGACCATCGGAAAACACATATTTTCAATAGTGTTAGGAATAATTTTATGGTTGTAGGTCACCCCAACATGAGGAACTGTACTAAAGGGTCGCGGCATTAGGAAGGTTGAGAACCACTGGTCTAGGGTGTGTCATTTAATGGGGTGAAAATTAACTTTTGCAATTTTTTTCAGTTAGGGATTCTAAAAATGTGTGTTTTTACACCAAGAATTCAAATCTGTTATTTTTGCAATTACACAATGTTTAGCTTGGTATAGTAAATCCACGTCTGATCATATACCCCACAAAAGTCTCTTGTAACCCAAATACTGTTATCTTTATCTTCTCAAAATTACACCTTGTGCTACTAACAAAAATTAGTTTTTTTCTGCATGAATCTTATCTAGCTAAGCAAAAAATAATAATGCATGCAATCATAAACTAACATCAGAAAGCAATTATCTCTAATTATCTGAGTTACAAAAATGTTTAAGCAAGTTTCATCCAGTCTTGTTTTGATTTGTTCTTAGACATCAGCCACCAACTTGCTTCTTGGCCTGTGATAAACCCTCCCGTTTCTCATGTGTATACACGTTTGCTGCCTCTGTAACCTGCTTCATACATCCTTGTATTGATTGGGCATGACAGAGCCACTGTGGTACTTGCATTGGTTCATCAATGAACTTCTTTATTTCCACTACAGTCTGTTTACACATCAAGGGTGGCTCATATACACCTTTAGATCAGTCAGTCAGCTTCAATAGAATGGATGCTCTGGGGGTGATTAAAGGCATTTTTCTTGCTCATACATAAAAATCTCCTAGCACTTCATTGTCTGCACCCCTCAAGTCAATGATCTTTTGCACACCAGCTCTCCTCTCTTGAATGTCACCCGAACACAAGAGTACCTGGATTATCATTTCACTGAAAGCGTATCATGCTGAGTGCTGAATGGTTGGCAAAACAGCATCTACTACAGCCTTCTTTTGCAGTCTGACTTGCTGCAGCTCGAATAACACATGATGCCGCCCTTCAATCCAGGAATGTTTTACTTTGATGTTGAACCAGCAAGAGTAGTACACACTAACGATGTACTCCACTATCATTCTTAAGTTTTGGAGAGAGTGCCTTTAAAGCCATGTTTTGAAGCCCATATTCAACAAAGCCTATTTGCAGTTGTCAACCAGCGTGAGTGGCTTATGGGGTCAATTTCCAGAAGAGACAGATCTGTGGGAAGTTCTCCTGTCCTTATTGTCTGTGATCCTATATCCATATGCTTAAATCAGTAGAGAGATCCTTTCAACACTTGTTCAGTGAAATGAGAGTCTCACCAATTAAAACTCTGGTGAATGAAAAATCAGTGTCAAGTTCTGTTGCAGTGTCTAGCATGTTGCCAATTTTACCTCCCCATTTGTTGTTAGACAAGGTCTTCTCATACAATTTTGTGATTAAATGTCATAGGGGTAACTCATTCGTGTGGAGTGCACACACCAACCAGATGAACGTCCAGTCAAGCTTGACCTCTACTCTGTGCATGACACCACCTTCACAGCCAGTATTAACATTTGTAGAATCTCCTCCAATGGTTTCAAGCTTTTGTCAATGCCTTTCTTCTTTATAAAATACACCAGATTATCAGTAATTGCTTGAGCAGGTTTTCCTGTTTTTGAGCCTTTCTTTGGAGTGAAATGTTAAAGATATCTTCCACCCGGCTCACTGCACACAGAATAATGTTCTTCTTTGATGGTACTGGGGAATTGCTGGTCTGAATTGTTTGCTTTCAGCATAACTGTAGTTACATCTATACGGCTGTCAAAGAAGATGCATTCTATTTCGCCCTTCTTACAGAATTCATCAAATTCTTGATCTAGGAACTTCATAATTTTTTCCTGGGCTCTCTTGACTTTATTGTGGTCAACTACAAGTCTTTTGTCTTCTTTGGTGATCAAGTCAGCATCTATGAAGGCGGCTGTGGTAATGGCAGCAGTGGCACATAGACCAACACTGTATCTTATGCTTTCCGTAGTGACATTGGTTATTTTAATCTATTATATTCTGTCTTTTCTTTTGAGGTAGAGGGCACATGTGTTTGGTCTAAGGTCTCTTCATAACATCCATCACATTCCCCTTCATCTTCAGCATCAATCGTCTGTCTTTCATTTTCATCATAAGAGATAATTCATTTGTCAGTATCAATGTCTGGAATACTTCTCTGCTTATATTTGGCTCTCATTGTCTTGCCACTTTTGTCTTTTGACTAGTCGTTTCCGCTCGGACACATCTGGTAAACCAGTCTGGTGTGATCCAAAAGAACCACTCTTGTCCCTGACCTTTAACAAAAGCAAGTTCCTTCAGTGGTACCTTCATCTCTTTAGGGCAGGTACAGTTAATGTGAGCTTTTTTGCAGCCAGCAGGGCAGCCAAATTTGACACACCAAACAATTCAACAATTTCAGTTGAGGATGTCAAACAGTTTGTCAAGTATCACGGTGAAAGTTGCTTTGACATCCAGCTTTCCTCTACTAAGAGATATGTTTTTGGCTTGATCCCAGCTCTCTTGGATCTTGTTCAAAATTATCATTCGTGAATTTACAACATGTCACAAAAGAACTGTTCACTTGTTCCACTTTTCAAGCATTTTTGGATACATGTCTCTTGCAAGACTGGCTGCTGGGTAGTTTCTAGCATCATCACTACTTTGTTCTCTTAACAGTAGGCCATATTGAGATTGTCTCAAAGTGTTGGAGTTCAGACGGCAACAAGTCTCTGCCAGTTCCGATTAGGTGGCTCATATGAGTGAATATTCCCAGTGTTGTTCTTTTTTAGAAGCCATTATAGGTCACTTATCACACTCACAGGAAACGTGGCCAGCAGTATTAACACTCTCAGAAAAAATAATGTTTAACAAAAAGAGAAAGACAGCTGAACCTGGGAAATGAAGCAAACAAAATGTTAAAAAGTTATGATATTTATGCAGTTACTTACCAAGCACATCTAAATTATATTAAAGTAACCAGAATATCTTTACAATCCCCAAGGCATGTCACAACTTTTGAGCACCTCTAATGTTTGGAAATTGAAAGTTGAAAAACTTGATACACCCTAAATTACGTAACTTGGTCAGCCAGCCCCTGAGACAAACCCAGAGACCATTGCTGCTATGCTGCTCTATTCTCTCTCTCAGCCTGTATGTAGCGGTCAGCACTTTGGATTTTTGGGCAGTGGAGTATTGATATGGGACTATAGGAAATTACTTGAAAGATCACCACCTCAGTTTCAGAGAGCAAAAGATTGTTATATATCAGGGGTCTGCAACCTTAAATACTCAAAGAGCCATTTGGACCTGCTTCCCACAGAAAAGAAAACACCGGGAGCTACAAAACCTGGGTGGGCGTGGCCAACTCGATGTCACTCACTTCCACCAGTCACATGATCCGCTATCCATGCCTACCTAGCTGGTCAACCAGTTATTAAAAAACAGGAACCACAAAATCCTTTTGACATCTCTCTCTCTCCCGACTCCCTCCCCATTATAACTTTGAATGGTCACTAAACCAGCTGTTGTAAGTCAAGGACTACCTTTAAAAAGCTG
>JANHZT010006955.1:42219-53178 GCA_032468215.1 Stegonotus admiraltiensis | reverse complement strand
GGCGAGGAGTGACTGGGAGGGGAGGGTGAGGGGTGGGGCCATCCAGTGGTGGGATCACCTGACAGCCACAGCAGAGGGTCCAAAGAGCCACATGCGGCTCTGGAGCCGCAGGTTGCTGACCCCTGGTATATATCCTTCCAATATCAAATATTCTAATAATGTATATTTATATTTTGTGAGTCCTGACTACTTTTAAAACCACCTCTTGTGTGAATAAGAAAGAGATTGTGCTATCCTACCTATTTCCCAGTATGTCTTTGTCTAATCATCTTACCAATTAAATGTTTTTCCTGGCATTGATCAGTAGTTTACAGGCTTGCCAAGTTATCAGCAGAACAATATACTGACTTGTTTGTTTTTGTGCATTTTGGCTACTACTGAGTTTGTCAGGATTTCCTGATTGTTTCACTAGCAGATTTTGTACCTTTCTTATAACTTGCTATTTCTCAAAGGTTTGATTAGCAACTACGATCAATGCATTGCACTCATTTTAATTACATTCAGTTGTTCAAGCTCTTCTACAATTCATTAGAATCTGTTTTCCCCGAGACCTTGATAAATGATGTGTCTGCTTAAATAAATGGCTTCCTAAGAAGCAACACTTAATTGTTGCCTGGTCTCAGCAGTAGCTCATTTAAAACAGCAGTGCCTTTGAGCAAAAGCCAAGTGCATTTCATTTACCACTCAGTATCGATGGTCCAATTGTGCAGCCTAGAATTCATAGGCAGAGCAAAGAGTGCCTAAGGTAAGCTGCCATGAGCATGTGCTAATTTTACTATAGACCCCACATGCTTACATAAATAGGCACTCACTTCAATACCTAAAATACAGTGTTTTGCAACTGGACATGAATAGAGGACTTGATATAATTTTTTCCCATTATGATCATGTACATAATCAAATACATTAACTAAAAAGAGAATGCAGAGATACACTTAAATGGACAAAATTCTGATTTTTGTGATTGGCCTTTGGAATCCCAGGCTTTCCAATACTGTACTTTTTCCACCATGGGAACATCCCTGTTAAAATGCTTGAAAGAAAACTTCATTCTTAGTGAAGTGGGACATTTATCATCCTAATAAGCATTTGGGGGTTGTTGCCCAATTCCAAATAGGACAGGGAGCGAAGCCAAAGAATTGGAGGGTTTTAGGGATGCCAAATATTGAAAAGACTATCTCTAGGTATTGTTATTCTACTACAGAGAATTATTTATCCTGAAAAAGAGGGTTTTCCCCATCAATATTTTTAATGTAATATAATTTGGATTTGTTTGTATAAAGTACTAGTGCAAATTGAATTTGTTTTTTCTCCTAGCTGTATGGATTTTGACTTGAATGTAAACAATGTTGCAGGAATAAGAAATACATTCCTTCTGAGAACCTATGCATACAGTAAGTAGTTTACTCATTGTATCATGGATTGGGTTCTTTTTAGTATCCTTACTTCCTTTGAAAACTGAGGATACTCGGTATACTGAGGGATACCTAAGGTTTTGGCGCCATACATGCAAACTTGAGAGAAACCATTGTACTGAAAAACCAAGCAAACGTGATGATGGTTGTAAAGAACATGCCAGAATTCTAATACAGGTAGTCCTCAAACTTACAACCATTTGTTTAATAAATCATGGTTTCTCCCATTGACTTTGCTTGTTGGAACTCCCTTGGGAAGGTCACAGACAGTGATCACATGACCCCAGGAAGCTGCAACCATCATAAATACATGGCAATTACCAAGTGCCCATATTTTGATTGTGTGACTGCGGGAACACTGTGGCAGTCATAAGTGCGAGACTTGTAAGTCACTTTTTTCATTACTACTGTAATTGAACGGTTGCTTAAGGAATGGTTGTAAGGACTAGAATAGCACTGGTAAACAATGTGGCAGTTAATATAACTGCAGGATTTTTTTTTGTCCCAAAATGTTCATAGTTCCTAAATTTAAATAGTATTAGGGGATGGCAGAGAGAGATTCAAGTTTTTAGCTGTATTTACTTTAGTTAAGAAGCTCCAATACTTTGGCTGCCAAATGAGATTGGAAAAGACCCTGATATAGGAAAAGATTGAAGGCAAAAGGAGAAGGGGATGGCAGAGGATGAGATGGTTAGATAGTGTCATTGACACAGTGGGCATGAGTTTAGGCAGACTTGGGGAGACAATGGAGGACGGGGGGCCCTGGCATACTATGATCCATGAGGTTGTGAAGTGTCGGACATGACTTAGTGACTGAACAACAACAAACAACACGTCAGTTAAGAAAAAGTATTTAGGGGTGAAGCTATGAAAATGGTAGACAGAATAGATTCTTGTAGATAGGAAGAGCTTCTAGTGTAATAAAGAAGGACAAAACTATTCTAAAAGGAAAATATTTGTTAGCATCCATAACCCTAATAATGATACATGAATATGTGCTCTAGTGGAGAGGTCAGTCTTGAATTAAACTGTATGTAGCCATTCTCATTGAATAATCATGTAAGTGTTCTGCCTGTCAAAATTTTATTTCTTGCTTATAGTTGAGAACCGAGTACGTCCATTAGCGCTGGTTGTAAAGAAATGGGCAAGCTTTCATGGTATAAATGATGCCAGCCGAGGCACTTTAAACAGCTATAGTCTTGTGTTGATGGTTTTGCACTATTTACAAAGTAAGTACTCGCTGAACTTTTCAAATGACTTTTGCCCTGAATATAACGCTTGTCAAATTCTCTTCTTCGAATCAGTTGTTAAGAAACTGCTAGCAATGTCTCTAGGTAAAATATTTGCTTTTGATTTTACCATTGTCACTTGCTTTTGATGCCTGAAAGGTGTTCTCTGGGAAACATGCATATTTATGAAAAATACTAAAACAGTCTGTAATATAATCACTTAGATTTCTTGCTGTTTCTTAAATATAGTAGAGAACAAATTTAAAAAATCAGTCACTAACAGTCACTTTATTAGCTGTTTACATTAATATTAATGGCTAAACATTAATAGTTAACCTTAACTACTTTAACATTCTTCTAATTGACTGTGCATTTTAAATGGATTTGAATATTTAAAAAGCAATTGCTGCCATAAATTATTGTAGTTTTCTGTTTCAAGCTTTATCAGGAATTCTATGATGAACAAAAACTGAATGGATGAGGATATACAGTATAACCATCATTAAACTTTTATTACAGACAAGAAAAGCTTGATCTTACTGTATGTGTAAATTATTTCAAGAGAAATATATGTACACAGATCCCGAACTCATTGGAAAAAGGACAAGATAAAATTATGCTAATCATTTTCAGATTCTGTTTGTAGTTGTGTTTTTCAGCTATGATCATTATAATTAGGCATTAGGGAAATAAAAACGTGGATTCTTTTTTTAAAAGTTGTATTTATATTACTGTAGAAACTTCTGTTAGATATTATAATGTGATAAGTTATTGTCATTAACTTTAAGCTATACATTATAATAGTATATAATATACAAATAGTAGAGATATGAATGGTCACTTAACGGCTTAACGGCTGTTTGAAATTATAACAAATCCCCCCAAAACTACTTACAACCCTGCTTTAAAATTATGGTTGCTGCAACACCCCTGCAGTCACCCTTACAATTGATCACAGAAATGCTGTAGTGCCCCTGCCTTCACTCCCCTGATCCCAAGCTGCTGGGTCCCTGCAGGCCTTGGGTCTATTCCCCACATTCCTACTACCCAATGCACATTTACCTTTTGAAGATATCCAGACTTCATGATGGGGAATGAGTTCAGGTCAACGGCACAGCTTGTGGCAGCCAACTTGCCCCAGTTGACTCTCCCCACCTGTCTCATCATGGCTGACTCTCTACGGCCGACTTATCACAGGACAACTCACTGGAGGACAAATTGCCACAGGACAATTCAATCGGGGATAACTCAAGAGAAGGCCAACTAGAATTGCAGCTCACCGCAGCCCTGAGTACTTTTAACTTGAGTGGGTTTAAACCTAAAGCAAGACAAGACCCACTGAAATTGTCCCTCTCTTGAGTTATCCTATATTGAATTGTTATGAGTGAATTGTTCCATGGTGACTTGGCTGTGGTGAGTTGGACAGGACAAGATGGCCAGGACAAATAGGTCATGTCGAGTTGACCTAAACTTACCTGGGCCATGTGGATAATTTCCAATCATTTTCAGCAGTTCCACAATTATTTGTCCCTCATCTACACAGTAATCATCATCCAAGAAGTGGATGCTGTTTGGGTGGAATTGCAGGCGCACTGAAAATGATGGTTGCGTCCAGAAGGCAGCCACATAGCCAGGGATATGTGGCCTGCCCTCCATCCCCAAAATGAGTCTGCAGCTCTTCAAAAGGTAAAGTAGGAAGAAAGTGTGCGGCTCAGTGGGGTTGGAATCAGGCTTAAGGTCTGCAAGGAAGTGGTGGAAGGGTGAAAGGGCCTTAGGGACCCAGTGTCCCTAAGACACTGACCCAGTCAGTGACCCAGTGTCCCTAAGAGAAAGACCTGCAGAAACCAGGTGGGAGAGGGAAAGGCCTGCAGGGGCCAAGGGATAGGAAGCAGAGTATGGGGCATCTCAGGTATGGGTGAGACCTGGAGCAGAAGTAGCTGGGGCCCAGTTCTAAGTAGAACTGGGTCTCCTGCACTCCTAAAGCACTCTGTGCTGTGCTTAACAACTTGCACATTTGTTTAATGCCTGCATCAGGAAGGGGATGGAGTCATTAAGTGAGACTGTCTCACTTAATGGCCATCACCACTTGTGACTGTAAAGGGTAGAGTCTATATCTTGAGGACTATCTATGATATAGTAATGATAAAACACGTATTTGTGTTTTATCGGTCCAGGTTATTGGTCCAGCCATTTTATGTATCTGATGAAGTGAGCTGTAGTTCACAAAAGCCTTTGCCTTTTAATAAAATAATTAGCCAGAAAAGATACTATAACACTCCTGAGTTCTTGCTATCATAATATGTCACAAATTTCCACCTTTAATCTAATTAATTATATGTTTTTCTTTAAGTATAAATATGAGCATTGAAGTAAGTCATTGTTGGGAAACTGAGCCTTCTACAGCCATACTTGCTTCTGTTTCCTTTGAGACCAATTAAACATGTTGATGCTACAAATCATAAGTACTCTGGCCTAGTGGAATTATATAGTTCACTCAAGAGTTTTGCAGATGAGAGAGAGGGAGACAGGGAGAGAGAGAGATTCACTGATACATTCTAGAAGAGGAACAATTTGAACAGATTGGCCTTTTAATCAAAGAGTTATAAAATTGCATATAAAATAGGTGAGTCCTTTCATGAACATTTTCAACTTGCTGCCCATCGCATGCCCTTAAGATTCTAATAAGTATATTTTTTTTAAAGATGTACAGGTATTCCTTGACTTACAACTGGTCACTTAGCAATTGTTCAAGACCCCCAAAGCTACTTCCAGCCTGGTTGAGTTAGGGCTGCTCTAACCCCTATGATCATTCACCCTTACAATTGTCTGCAGGAACGCTTAAGTGCCCCCTCACCTACAAGTCCCCTGCTTCCCACCCCACTAGGCCTCATTCCCTCCTCCCCACCCTTATTGCACACTTACCTTTCAAAGATCTCTGGGACTCCAAGGACTCATGTTGGGGAAGGAGGCAAGCCGCTGCATCCCTTGGTGTCCCTGGGCCATGTGGTGTGATCCCAGAAATGGTGGCGAAAATTCATTGCAGCCATTTCTATGATGAAGCCATGTAGCCCAGGGATGCTGAGGGATGGAAGCTACCATTCCTCCTTCTCTAACACAAGCTCTGGAAGGGTCACAATTCATTGTGGCTGCTCTACAAGTGGCATCTTCTTCTGGGATGAAGCACTTGTCCCAGGGACACTGAGGGACAGAGCATCCTGCCTCACACACACACACACCCTTGTCCCCAGTGCAAGCTCTGGAGGTCCAGAGGTCCTCAAAAAGTATGTGCATGATGGCTGATGGGAGCTGGGGTGGAAAAAAAGATATAATGCCCAGTGGGTGGGCAGCAGGCACATGGTCTGTGGGATCCGGGGTGGGGCGGAGGGCATATCTTGTCTCAGAAGGGAGAGGAGGCCTGGGAGGCCCAACACAGGTGGGTTTTGGCCTGTACTAGGCTTCCCAGGCCCTCTCCCTCCCCTGTGGTATCCAGTGCTTTGCTTAACAACTTGTGCAGTGATCAAATGGCCGCATCACAGAGAACTGGGGTGGAGGTTGTTAAGTGATATGAATGACGATATGGTCACTTTGCTTAATGACCATCACAATTTGCAACTATAATGGACAGGCTCAATTACAGTTGTGAGTTGAGGAATACCTGTAAATAAGATAAGTTTTTATTCATTGTTAATACTGATAGTGGCTATTTGTAGATAAGTTAAATTTTCCATTCACTGAAAGCTAGACATTATTCCAGATACTACCGAGAACATAATTTACACCTTAATCCTATGTTGATCATTTAGAATTGCATAAACTGCAAAAACCTAAAAACATCAAGTTTATAACTAAATACAATGTCTTCAGTGCTGAAAATTTCACATGTCCCTGGATAAATTTATATTGCAACTTTGGCTTAAATGAGTGTCATATTCTTAAATGTTTAATCAGTTTTCTCACACATTTATGCGAGTAATATGTTTAATTTAAAAAGCTAGAACTTTGAGTTTGGGGATAAGCATTTGACCCTAAACTTTCAGTTCACACCACTAGTGTAGCTGCTATGTTGTTTTCTGTGAAATATATAAATCACAGTGACTTTAAACTTTTTTTTTATAGCCCTACCTGAACCTATCCTTCCATCCCTCCAAAAAAATTACCCAGTAAGTGCTTCTTATAAATTACTACATAATATGTTTATTGAAATGATTACCTTCCACATGAATGTTGCTGTTACTTTGGGATAATGACAAAATATGCCTCTGACCATGTTTGTTAGAACTCCACAATGCTCTACATGTGTATATAAAATTCTCCTGCAGACTGATTCATTCACCCCTTTTAAATACAAATCAAATTTTAAAAGTCAATTCTAATTATGATCTTTGGCTGAGAAATAAGAACTATTGTATTTATTTCTCTTAAGTTGTATGCATGTCTTTTTTGTTAGCTGGTGGAAAAGGCAATACCGACCGACTGGATTTCTCTTCCTGCAATGTCTTATGCACTCTCAGATCTATTCCAGAAGTTTGGGGAATCTCCCTGAGAAGATTTGGGAGGCATGTTTTGGGAGACGAGTAATTGGATATAGACCCATGAATCTGGATTGTTATTTTGTGTTTAGAACTGCAGCATATTATCTTATGAATTGAATTGAATACTTATTAGACACACAAGGAATTTGTCTCGGGTGCAGAAGCTCTCAGTGTACATGCAAGGCAATGGAATAATGATAATCATAATAATAATATAAAAATAAGGGGGAGTGAAGAAGATAATAAGAAAGATTAATAATAATACTACAGTCATACTACATGGGATCCATTCTGCATGCCAGTACTGTGTTATCTCACCTTTTCCTGATGGTCATCTACCTTTTAATGTTTTATTATATTCAATTTGAATTTATTTCCATAATGATTTTTTGCTCGGCTTCTGCCTGACTATAATTTAAAGTCTCTTGTGGCAGAGATAGTACTGATAAATTATGCTAAATATACCAAAACATTGATATAATAGAAAGAAGTAAACTAGCATGCAGGATACTAAGAGCAAAGAGGATGATTAAGAGATGGCAGTTGCATAGAAAATGTAGAAGCAATTTAAAACTAACTCTGCTCCTCTTACATCAAAATAGCTAATTAAAATTTCGTGATTTCAGGATCATGTTTGGTAAAGTAAGAGATACATAATAGGGTCACTCACTTAATTTTATAAAATTGCTATTGAAGTAAAAACTTGAACAAAATTTTTCATTGAAATTAATGTATAGTGTAAAGGTTTTTCATATTTAAATCTTTAATTATTAAGGTTCACAGTATTGAAATATTTCTATTTTCAGTTATGTTGAATCATTAAAAGATCCACACTATATATGTTTATAATCTCAGTGGAAAAAATGCTTTTTAAAATGTTGGACGTGCATAGTTATGTATCTAAAACAAGTATCCGCACATTTTAAAATGTCTGTAAAGATCAGCGGAAAACATTTTGACATAGCAGCATTTTAAACAAGTAGTTTTAGCTGAGATGTGAGAATACCAAGTCTTAAAGTAATATTTAAGATCCACAAAACAATATTTGATTTAACAATTGCAGTTTGCAGTTATACATGTCTTTCTACATAAATATTTTCATAGTGCAATACATTTGAAATGGCATTATGTCACCTGTTTATCAATTCACACTGCTTATTCATTTGTAAGGATTACATTGCTTTGGATATAGTTCAGAATAGATTCTTTGGATCATGCAGAAGTATGAAAATGGCACCTTTGATTCATTAAAACAACCATGTCATTTTCCAGACATACGTCTCTGTGGCTGCTTTATACGATGTTGGCTTTGTGTTTCCATAGTTTTGAACCAAATCCAAAGCATTGCACAGCCATAATAACTGGACTGCTTTAAATATAGTTTATTTTGGATATTTAACTTGGATCAATCTGCCGATAGGATAGAACTTTCAAAATTAATCCTACTGCAAGGATGGAGAGCTGTTATCAGTATAAGTACCAATTAAAGCTAGACGCTATCTTACTGGGCATTTTTCAATGTTAGATAGAATCCAGATAGTATATGCCCTCAAGAAAATATTTCAGAGGCATTAATTGCTAATGCATCATTGTGTTCAAATCAACATTTAGGTCTGCTTAGAACTGAGTTTAAAATTCTGTTCAAAATCACAGGAAGGAGCAGTATCTGAAAACTGCTTCCATAGGCATGTTTAACCAGAAATAAATAAAGCAGCAATTGCCAATAATAGCTCTATTTCAGAAGCAATTTGTGACTGTACTATTATACACATCTGCTGAGATGTACATTTTAAAAATTCAGAAGAACAGCCCTTTTGGAGTAAAATATATAACAAATTGACCCAGGAAGAAGTAAAGGAGCTTAACATCCAGTATATTTTGTATATTTATCAAGGGGTAAAGTAGTGTGAAAATATTGCTTAGTTGCAGAAATCATGATAGCACCCTGAAGTAAGCAAATGTTCCCAAGGACTTTTTTGTTGCAAGGTGCCTGGAAATGACCAGATGCCAGAGCACCTGGGAGCAAACCACAGAGGAAGCAGAATCAAAGGTAAGGGACTTGCTGCATCAGATGCTATGTGGGACACTTTGGGGAATTGCAAATGCCAGATTAGGTAAAGACTGGAATACTTTAACCCATTGGATAAATTTAGTTTTCGTTGTCCATAATCTGGCAAGATTACTGAATAATCAGTGTTTATTTAAATGATTTGGCCTTGTATGTGGTTTTTTTTGTTTTGTTTGTATTTTCTCCTTAATGCGTTCATTGGCATTTCCTGGGATAGTTTTCATATTGCTCCATTTTTGAGGACAAACAATACAGTTTTTTAAAAAAGCTTTAAAATTGTAAGCCGCCCAGAGTTACTCTGTGGTAAGATGGGCGGCCAATAAATTAAATAATAAATAAATAAACAAAGCTTGACTGAATCATTTTGCATTAATAACTATAGAAATTCCTGTTGTCTCTGTAGTACTCACTGTATACTCCTGTATTAGTCAACATAACTAGATTAGAATATCTGGTGTTTTCAGCAACAAAAAGAAGGAATGAATAATGTCTTTTGGCCAAGGATATGGCCTTTTGTTTTTGTTTTTTAACAAAATGGCATTTTTACATACTCCGAATTAAACAAGCATAATAGCAATTTGGAGAGATTTTTTTGGCTGCTGCACTGTTATGAACTACAGGAATCTTTGAGAAAGAGTTAGGTACTGCAAGCAAGAGTGAAATGGTCCATTCAACCAATTTGAAGTTATCTGTTTAGATCAGCCCAATTTGGGCATTCCAAATGGGATTTCCTTATGAGCATTCCCAGGAATATCCCTTACCTTCCCCACATCAATGTTACTCAAACTACATTAACTCTTTCCATTTACATACAGTACATAAGATAGATTTATTGAGGAGAGGATTTATTGTGTATGATTGTTCTTGCCTGCATGGGAGTCAGTCACCTGAAAACTGAATAGAGCTGCATATTTCTGGTTTCTGATGTCTTCAGGATGAATTGCTGTTTGATGAACAGAAGTACAGTGATTTAGTATAAGGGTAAGATGATTTAAGGAGGAGGGATTTAGATGCATTGAACTAGATTATATTTGCCGCACTAGGAGAAAGAAATGTCAGAGGACACTTGGTGGGCCATTTCAGGGGAAAGAAGTTGCAAGTGTCAGGTTCATCTTGTGGTCTGGGGACTCTTGGCTTAAACTGTTGGTAAACACCAAATTTATATTATATTGGACTTCCTTGTTTTTTCTTTGAAGACATTTCGCTTCTTATCCAAGAAGCTTCTTCAGCTCTTCCATTCCCCACTATCCTGTCAGAGCTGAAAAAGCTTCTTGGATGAAAAGTGAAATGTCTTCAAAGAAAAAAAAGTCCAGTTGCCTCCTGGAAAAGCACTTTTGGGACAACCGTGTCCTGGATGACTGAGAATCTCTACAGTCTTTTACCAAATTTATATGGACAAGACCATGCTTAGCTGTGAGGGGATGAGTAGGTGGACCTGGTTTGTGTTACCAGGACCTGATTGGGCAACTAATATTGCTAAGAATGGCGCTCCTGGATTTCAGATTAATAGCAGTTTCAGTGGGAAATGGAGACGCTGTGGTTGACTTTCAAAGGCATATTTGTAGCCAGGGACTCTACTGCTAATACATTTAATTTAGCCATGCCTTTATATTAATTTAGGATTTTGTTTAGCTATAGTTTTTTTTTTTTGCTTTGATTTATATGCCGCCCTTCTCCGGAGACTCAGGGCAGCTTACAATGCGTTAAGCAATAGC
>JANHZT010006955.1:0-31254 GCA_032468215.1 Stegonotus admiraltiensis | reverse complement strand
CCCTCCCCTAGTCCGATGGAATTTTAGTTCAGCAGCCTTATACATGATTTACTTTCTCTTCCTGGACCCAACAATCATATTTCTATTTCTAAGGGACACAGATAGGAACTTGTGTTAAAGTCCAACTTTGGTAGGATGGTAGTCCACTCTAATATTTAAAAATCATTTCCCAATGGCTTTACATGACAACTTACATATCACATTTGATTCAGACATTTTAGACAACTATTTTCCCTTTCTGTTTGCTAGTTGGAACAATCAGATGATTTCAGTTCGTGAAGGCAAAGCTATTCCAAGACCGGATGGTATTGAATGGAGAAACAAATTCATTTGCATAGAAGGTAAATCCTACATCCTTGTCATATTTTATGTTTTCTAAAACTATAAATTCTCTGCTGGTATAAAGTCATTCTTTAGTTTTTTATTATTATTATTTTTTGTAATTATAATTTTTAGTTTTGCTTCCAGGTGAGCCTAGCTCACTCTGAGACTCATGGGCGTTACATCAAGGTTGAGACAAGATTTTGCACCTTTTTTTCTTTTTGGTGCCTTGATTGTAAGCAACTGCATGGACTAGTCCTTAAAGTTTTCTTGGCATGGTCTTATTTCAGAAGTGGTTTGCCATTGCCTACTTCCTAGGGCTAAGAGAGAGGGACTGGCCCCAGCTGGTTTATGCTTAAGGCAGGATTAGAACTCACGGCACCTCCAAATTCCTAGCCTGATGCCTTAACCTCTATACCAACTGGCTCCTTTGTACCTTTGTTGTACTTTAATTTGCTTGATTTAAACTGCCCAAAATGGAAAAATTGGGAACGTTTGTAGAGAGGTGTTAAGAGTAATATATAGGTCCTAGATTGCCATTATATGGACATGATATGAGGCACTTCAGGCTTATATATTCTTTCCCTGTGTGTGATTAGGAATTTAGTATTATTTTAGTATTTTGATTTGTGGAAACCACTGTTTATCATTTTATTAAACAGGCTAATTATATTCCTCTCTGTTAATTTGTTTTAAATAATAATAATGTATTTATCCAAAATAAAAAACAGCCCTCCACTGAAGAAAGTTAGAAGCAATATATAACACATGCCAAATTTTGATGTGGGAAGAGAACATTCTGGAAAACTCTGGAATGCCCCCCTTTCCTCCAGACAATATTCAATCATCTTACAATTCCAGGGGTGGTTTCAGGAACTTAATCCTCCAAACCAGAAGCATGTTCAGAATACCTCGAATTGTTCCAATTTCAGACGTTTTACTTCTTGAAATCATCAAGACATTCCCAGAAAGCACAAAATGGGATGAGGTTCAGCATTGTCCCAAGGGATGTTGAATTGACCATGGCACTGCTGGTTATAAATAATTTCTGAAGAACTTTCAGGAAAGCCACGTTTTCACCTATTTATAGAAGGTCTTATGGGTGGGAGCTATATATTCCTATCAAGTTGTATAGCACTCTTTAAATGTGGTTTCATTTTTGCTCTGCTTTCAACTGTTGAAGTAGAGAATTTTTTGCTAGAAATGTCTTTTTAATAATAAACTAGCAAAAAAACATTCTAAATGTACTGTATATTAATTAAAATTCTGTCTTTAGGGATAGATGTAATCAAGGGATATGTAATCAGTTAATAAAATGCACTGAAAAAGATTATTTTGACCTTTCCTTGCAAAATAAAATATATTAAATTTAAAAACAGCATTGTGAAAATAGTTTCAAATAATGTCAATTATTCCAACAGGATTTTCCATAGGTGTATAGTTATAGAACTGCTTCTTTATACATATACATATATAGATAGATAAATTGATATGTAAATATAAATAAAATAATACATAATTCAATTTTTCCAGAACCTTTTGATAGAACAAATACTGCTAGAGCAGTACATGAAAAACAGAAGTTTGAAGTTATCATAGATGAATTTCAGAAGGTAAAAGTACATACAATCTAATAAAAGGTTTTATTTAACTTATTTGTGTGTTAACAATTGTTCCAAGAAAAAAATTGTCTGTAATAGGCACAATGTATATATCTATTCTCTTCATTTTTTAAGACTTTGCTTTTCTGAAATGCAACTTCCCAATTACTCCAATATACCTGACAAATGCCTGTCAGTGTTGAAGTTTTCTTTCAGTGTGGTAGTTTTATAACAAACAGTTATCTTCAGAGGACAAAAAAAAATTATGCCAATCAATCCAAAAGCAGTCCAAAATTCTCTGGATTGTGGCGTCGTTATTTTAGTTGTAAGCCTGTCTCAGTAAATTCCTCTGTAATATACTTTGTTTTTCCTTGGATTGACTCTTAAGAATTGGTTAAGTAGTTACTTTAGCATCTTGTTCGGCTATAGATTGATTTTTATTTATAAAGCGAAGAAATGTGTGAAGGGCTGTCAATGAAGAATTCATTCTGTCAATAATCAGTCAGTCAGTCAAAATTTTGCCTTTTGTTCATATTCCTCTTTTCCCCTGTGTTCAATGGGCTGAGTAAAAAATGACTGACCCAAGTCACCCAAGACATCTTATGGTTGGACTTGAAGCGGAGTCTTCCTGTTGCCAGGATTAGGGTTAGGCAATAAGTGATATCATCCCTAAAACCTGAATTTCTAACTTGAAGTAATTTTTCCTATGCAATTCTGAATCCATAGAACTGAAAAGTTCTTTGTTTTTGAATTACATTACGGTTACAATTTAATTACAAAACTACATTTTGTATCTCTTTTAATTGACTATAATCCATTTTGGGAAGATAATTGTAGGGCGGAGCAGAAAGCTATAATATATTTTTAAAATCCCCTTTCCCGCCTTTTAAAAGTAGTCTAATACATCATGAAATTTTACTTCTCAGAAACTATGACTTTATATTAAAGGAAACATTTAATGCATTTTTATATGTCTTTATTATTATTCTGAGTACTAATATTCTTTTGATGTTGTAGCATGATTTTAAAAGTATGGCTATACTGTACTAACATAATTGTATGATCTGTTCTATCCCGTAGTCATGGCAAAGACTGAGAGACCAGAAGGATTTGAACTGTATACTACCTGTAAGAGGAATTATACAAAAAAGATGATTGGTCTCACTAACTGGACTTTTCTGAAATACAGCATATAAATACATAAAATGCCCGGGATGTGATTTTTCTCCCTTCCCTGCTGCACTTTTTTTAAGAAGATATTTTTCTTTCAGGTTTTTGGTAGGAAAATTTTTTTGTAAGAATTCAAAGAAGATTGCAACCTTTATGACATTAAATCTATTTGAACACTGGCTTCTGGAATTATTAAATCAGTGACCAATAAAGAAACTACTGCTGTAATACGAATTTTGCAAAATCTGTTGCAGTTTGATTTCATGTTACTATGTATTGTAGTAGTTTATGCATCCACACTAAATACTGAAACAGAAAGATGAATGTATGACAGCCAGCAGTGATAATAAAAAATATAATGGTGTACTTTTCCATAAGAGTAAGAAGTACAAGCCAGTAGGCTCTGCTTTACAACTGCTAATTATAATATGCACTTTAGCTCATTCCCATTTTAATACCATAGTAATAAACACCAGCTTTTAAGCAATATTAACAACTTGGTCCCGATTATTCTTATCGATCCAGGCTGATTCTCACTGAAATCATGACTTGTATCTGGCCTATGCTAATTGCATACAAGAATCTATTTTATTAGATGCTGCTGTATACAAGAACAAAAATCTTGACAAAGCAAAGTAAATATTCAGAAAATATATTTTTTTATTTTTATTTGATTTGATATTTCCCAAATATGCAGAATTTTATCACAGGAAACATTCAGTAACAGGAGGCCGTAGCTGTTGTCTGAATTAGTAGATCCCAAATATGCAATTACTGTCATTTTGAAGAATTTCTATCTATGGAACCTTAGTTGAAATTTTATAACTAGGAGTTTAGTAATATTTAGGCTGTAGTGTCAGATTACTGTAGTCTAGTGGTCATGTATAGTAGTGCCTTTCTGAGGGAGTAAAAAGAAAAGGAAAAGGAAAAAAGGCCTAGGTACTGCAGATCTGAAATTTTTGTCCTTTCCTTTTTATTTTTACAAAAGGAAGTAGCAGGAGTTTGTTACTCTTTTCAGACCAGAGGTAGCTTTAAACTATTATGAAGCAGATGGAAAGCAAGCACAATCAAGAGTGATGGTCCCCTTAATTGCACTTCTAATATAATATGAAAAAATGAAAACCTGCAAAGGTTGTACTGCTGCCTATACATCTATATAAAATCCTCGCATCACAATAAATGTAAGAAGTGTCCTCTGCATTTCTCATATGCTTTGCTCCAAGATGTGGATCTGCTCTCAGTCAGGCTCTCAACATTTTCTTTCTGTATCAATAATGTACTGATGATTGCTAATCGTTAACTGCTACAATAAAGTTTTTTTAAATATTTTGTTTCTATGTAAATATTAGAACGGCTATATAACTTGGGATTTAAAACAAATCTTAAATTTTAACTTTTTTTTCTAAAAAAAGTTTGGGACTTCTTTTAGATCTGCTGTAGCACAATTTGTGCCTCTTATATTTATTGCAGACCAAGTAATATGTTAAGGAATAATTACTTTTCATTGGTGTCAACCTTGCTTTTTTTTTTTGAAGTTTAAACATTTTATTGTGTTAAGTGGAATAAAGTTTCTCTGTTGAAAATAAAGCAGTTTTGTTATATGGGCTTGTTTTCTTTCTGTCAGCTGTTTAATTTCTTTTTCCCCTTCTTTTCCTAGTTTAAGCTATTAAGCTAATCATGTTTAGCTTTGCACAGTTTTGTCATTTGTGACCTTATTCTATTAAAACATTGCACATTAGATTTGTGCAATCCTTGGAGTTTAGCGTGCAAAAACATACTACCTCTATGCAACTCTTAAAACAGCTGTGACTTTTTCCCAGGTTTGGGTGACGGTTTTAAGGAGTTGCAGAAAGATGTTAAATTTACATCCTTCTGCATCCAAAGGGCTGCACGGTGCAACATCTTGGCAGTGAAGTTCCACTTTGTATTGTGAATGCAGGAAAAACAACCTGCAGCTTTAGCTAATTTCACAAACCCTTAGAGCAATTCCCCTACTTTGGGCAAATCGTTTTAGAGCTCTGCCAAGAGTGATTTTCCTGGTAGCCTACTGCTTGGAAGAAAGGTAAAAAATAACCGTTACCACAAAAAGCTATGTTTCTCTCCCTCCCTATTATGACCCCACTTTTGAATTTGGCTCTCTATTTCCTGCCTCATAGGTTCTGGATTCATTAGTCATACAGGTGTACTAGCTTTTCTCTGAGGGCACCTAGCTGCTTGAAAGTAAAAGGGAATTGTGTGTGAAAGAGGCAAGCAGAGGCAGTACTATTGCCAATGGTCCAGGCAAATTGCATGGCTGATGTTTGCATATCCAATTAACATTTGTTATACTAGGTCAATTTAGATCTCAATATTAGTTTTCAGGTTCCTAGATTAGCAATCACCGATAAGCCAAAATGCACACAACCAGACTTCCCTAATAATACAGTATGTCTGGGGATATTTGTATCTAGGGGGTGGGGAGAGACCTGCCATAGTGTCCTCTTGTAAGTTAACATTTTCTGCAAGTAAGGAATTTTTTATTTTCAAAGTTATGGCTTTACAGACCAATAAGAAAGGTTGCTGAATTTATACAACTACCTATTGTATACCTATATGCTACCTATTCAGTCACAGTTTTACAGGAAAAAATCATTTGCAAGATTAAGGAACAAAGAATACCTATCATAATGTAGTCATACGCTTGAACTCGGCCAAGAAACAGAACTTTTTCTAGTTAATGACTTGGAAAGACAATTTGAATTACAACACACAGTTTATTTTAGAGGATACATGCAAAGGGAAGGATTGATTGTGTATTTAAGATGATCACATGACCTGGGCTTCAGCAACCTATTTCAAAACCAAAGAACCAAAAAAACATTCTTAAAAACAAGTAGTTCTTTGGACTACTGACCTTAGGGAAACAGTTGCAGCCTAAGTGTCCACCCTGATTGGTAATCTGTTTTGGAACAGACTATTTACACCAATATGTCATTTGATACACTATTTGGTATCATTTATGAAAAAAGAAAAAATGTGCAGGGTTTCTATCAAATGCGTAGTCTATCAAATGACATATTCACCAACCCCCACACCTTCTGGACAAATGATTAATGTTTAATGTTTATATATACCGCCCTTCTCCCGAAGGACTCAGGGTGGTGAACAGCCAACAGATAAAACACATAGAATACAAAACATAAAAACAGTTTAAAAATAAATTAAAACATAAATATAGTGAATCCAGTTATTTCCCCATTTTAGTAATTCCTCCCCCTTGTGTCACATAAAACACGTTCTATTAGTAGCTTTTTTGAAGGACTCAAGAAACCACAAGGTTGTGGAGACTTTGGATTTTTGGGTCCCACTCTTTCATTGTATAAGGTCATGCTCATTCCTGGTGGAAAGTTGGACATTGTTGCCCTTTCATGTGTTATGTTCAATTCCTCAAGGAAGCGGTAAATTCAGATGGTAAGAAATATGGTGACCCTTAATGCTGTTTAACCTGATTGGTTACCTGATTAACAAAGCTGGACTTGGAAGAGCGGTCTTTTTTGCAGTTTAATATTCACTTTACCGTTCTATTTCTGCATCTTTTCGTTTTCCAGAAAGAATGAGAGATGGGAACTTAGAGTGCATTCAGTAGTAGCTTTAGTTATCAAAATGGTGGGGTGTTTTAGCTGAGTATAAGCTAGAAGGAACAACTAACTTGAAACTCTCAGATTCCATATTGATTCAAGTTCCAAGAACCAGAGAGAAACCTAGGAAGAAAGAACAAATAATTTTAAGTTGAGTACCCAAATGTACCTGGCCTGAGTAAAAAATACCATTACCCTCCTAATTGAAGAGGGTAATCAATAACAAGACTATTTCCTCAAGAATTCAGAACCTCATCATCATTAACAACAGCTTCAGTTGGCTCTTGCATATTGCTTATCTACAACCAAATAGGACATGGGAAAATCTGAAAAAGAGCAAGCAAGCACATACTGTATGAAGATCTTTTGAGATCAGCTGAACCAATTGTCCCTTGATTTTGACGTGTATGAGAAATTCTATCTGCTACTAAAGGCTAATGATGGCCTGTGACTAAACCAGCATCAAAGTCAGTGACTTCCAGAGCTGCCTTCAGTTTAGACTGTTTTGACCCTGGAAACAAGGTGGTGTTAGGACCCAGCATTCAGTCCAAGGTGGCAGTAGCAGTTTGTTTCAACTTTCTGTTCTATTTAAAGACTTCTCCTGAGTCAGGAGAGCCACTAAGCTGTGGTGGGTGACAGTTTGCTTCTGGCAACTCTGGAGAATATCGAGTAGAAGGGAGAAAACCTAGCAGAGGAACTACCTGGGGAGAAATGGAAGTGGACTGCATCTCAGAATGTGATGAATCACTTGATATTTCTGTGGAAGATGAAGAGGAGGAAGAGGATGGGTCACAGAGTGAAGAATTTAACAACAGGTATTGTTCTTCAAAGAAAATAAAAACCATCAGTGCCAGACTGAAGTTTTGGGAAACTGGAAAAGGAGCAAGAGCTTTATGCAAATACAGTGAGCCTTAGTAGAAATAAAGTGTGAAGAATGAGAGGGATTTTCATGGTAAATGTAAATGTAGCTGGTTGTGTTTGTCTGCACCAAAGGCATTTTTCTATTTAAAGATCTGACGTTGAGCCCCTTGGATTTGGCATCTTCTCCTCCTCCTCCTCTTCGGCTAGCTGGGCTGTCAATGCATCTCAATCACATTTACTATGAGATATACATGTGTACAGGAGAAAAATGTACAATTGTAAAATGACAGAGAGTAAAAGAAAGATTTGAATTTGTTCAGTGAAAATCATGAGGTTCTGAGTGATGAAAAATGGGAAAGAAGTTTGAAGTCAAAGGATCAGTAACTTTTAGGGAATTCCATTTCCATTTGTGTTTGGAGTCTGTAACCAATTACTTTCCAGCAAGTTGTGCATGACTTGCTTAGTCTGGTAGCATCTGAGCACTAACAGTTTTATGGAGGAGTTTGAAACATACAAAAATTTTAACATTTAAAGAAAGATAATGTTAAGAAAAGAACATTGAATAAATGGGCTTGAACCATAGATCCAGATTCTAATCAATATATCTAAAAGAGAGGTGGGCACCATGTTGATATGCATGTGCTGTATTTATACACTCTGTAAAACACATATTATGTAAAATCAGCATGGCCAAAATTGTGATGGGGGGTGGGATGGGTAAAAGGGAATTATAGAGTTGTAAGACTTTGAAAGTCATATATTCAAAGTCCTGCTCAAATTGGGAATTGCAAAAGAATGTACAGCTATAGTCTTCCTGGCAAATGGCCAACCTCAGTTTAAATTTTTCTATTGTGACTCTTCCGTCTCTGCTGATTACCATCAGGTAAACGAAATTAGCTGCTGTTGGATCGGATGATGGAAGAGACGGACACAGCTCTTTCAGTAACAACAGCTTTTTATTAGTAGACCAGTACAACCCAACAACTTGCTTGTCTGGCAGTGTCCCCTTTTATAGAGGGCTGTCAGACAGCTTAACCAATGAGCTTTAAGTATTTTCTCGCCGTTTTGGAGGACCTGAGTGAAGCCTATAGCTCACTCCTTATTTGGTACATAACAGCTGCTCTCTACAAGAATTTGTTATTATTCCTGTTTTATTAAAACTGTTCATTCAGGCATAGGTTGCCAAGCATACCCACAAATCTTTTTTGAACTCTTTTAGACTATGAATAACCTGGGGCATTTATCTCAAATATGTGCAGGAACCAGAAAGAAAACAGGTGACCCAGCTTCCTAGGACATTCCCTAAGCTCTGAGGCTAACCTTGTGAAACTGTAGTGGCAGATTTGCATCAGTCTCAAGAGAGTGCTTGAAGATGGTTTACTATACACACAGAGAAAAAAGAGTATTGAAAACTAATCTGGAGTAGTATACGGATCTTGTAGAACTTTCAAAACTTTGAAAGATTATATTACCAAATAAAAAGATATTTCTGGCAGCTTTATAGCTTTAATCTCAAGGTATGATAAATGTTCTAAGTAATCTGAAATATTATTTCTATCCATGGGATTTAATTGGAAGATATAGTTGCATCTGTAAAGGTAGCTTAAATATAGTTAGATGAATAATGGTCTGTTCTCCTGGTTTGAGAATGAATGGCTTCAAGTAGGATTAGACAATGAATAATTGTATTTAATGATTTTATTAATTTTATGAGAAATGCTGAAATTAAAACAACTCCTTTAAAAAAAACAATTATCAAATGTGTAGCATCTTGAATAAGTGAAAGAAAACTACAGATTTTTTGCTGAGCATATGAACTCAGCATGAGAAATGTAGGCTCCTCAAGTATCATGGCTTAGCATATTATTCTCATAGAAATAATTTATTTTAACAATAAAATTCTCTGCATTCTATTAAAGAAATAAATCCCAGTGAGTTCAATGACATTTATTTTCAGCCATGAATACATACATTGTAATCCTAAGTGTACCACCTTTTATCTAGCTAGTCAGAATGTTAGCAGTTCACTATAATTTCTATCTACCTAGACATTATAATAGAGTAAAATGTGGGCGAATAATATTCCCAAACTATTGTGGCCAAATAACAAGTGATAAATATGATGTAGAAACTTAAACTCAGATTTAACCACAGACATATTAGCTTAATTTCTACTGGTTTTTATTAGTTGGATTTACAATTAGATAATCTTTATTTCATTAACAGAAGCTGTACATTAGATTTTTAGGGGAGAAAATATAAACATATATTACAAACAGGGAATGATTTTAAATTTTACCATTACTGTGTTGTTGTTTTTTAACAAAACCTGCTTCAATCATTTTTAATTGCAGCCAATAAGTTCATAATATCTAATTAGTATTAGTCTACTAAGGATAGATGGGTTCTGCACTATGGATACATAATTTAATTAGCAAAATGAATTCTCTGTGTATGTGTGTGAAGCTTCTGCAAAGCAGTGCTTAATGGAAATTACTTGTGTTGGTTGCTAAAAATGTTGGATGTTTCTGGGAACTCACCCAACTTTGCTGTGTGCTTCTTCTGTATAGTAATAAATGCTTTTTACAAAATCTATCTAGACATTTATCAGTAGACTGAGATAAAATTGAGTTAGAGGCATAAGAGCAGAAGATGCATCATAGTCTGCTATTAATCTGGGACTGCTAAAAGATTCTTAAAATCCAGTACAGCCAGCCCCTGTGCTGAAGGTAGGATTGTATATTGGGGGAAACAGAATGGAGGCTTTCAAAATCAGTACTTCCTCTGCACCTCCCAAAAAAACATGAACACCTACTTGTTTTGTGATCATTCCTCAATGCCTTTTCTATCATTTGCTGTTTCTGGGGGGAACAGAGGAGCCTGACTGCAGTAAGAGTCAATTCAATTTTTGTACAGATGTGGTAGGGGTCAGAACAGTAATTCAACAGAGTTATACGACATGCCACTGTTACCTCCCTGGCCACTCATTAAACTTACACAGATTCTTATTTTCGAGTTGATCAGCTGCAAAATAAAGGCAATCTCCAGTGGACTGTCTATGAAATCCATAGACATTTGTAAGGAATAAAACTGGTGGCAGCTATACTGTTTTCCCAGTTAAACAGAGGAGGAGGAGGAGGAGGAGGAGGAGGAAGAGAAAGAGGACAGAGGCTAGAAGCAGTGATGAAGGAGTGACCAAGGTGATGAAGGAGTAACTTCATCAATGGTCTTATATGCTGATATTCATTGTGGCCATCAAGGCAGAACTTGCATATAAATTCCTGATGTGTCCCCCAGCTGAAAAGTTGGGTATACTGCAATCAATAGAGGAATTCTCTCTGTCAGAGGGAGAATGTCTGTCATTCTTTCTCTGCAGATATTATGTAACAGATGTATTTGTAACACTGGCACATCCCTTGGTTTCCATGTATTTTGAATTCCATGCCTAGGAGTTTTGATTGCATGGAACTCTATATCTGAAGATGTCCAGGGCCAGAATTTACAAACACAAACCTGCTGATATTTTCTCTGTGTAGGAAAGCTTCAAACTGAGAAGGAAGGTTGTCTCTTAGAGCATGATGGTGGAAGCTGATAGGCATTTGGCAAGCTGGCACACTGTTCTCTTCACATTCTCTAGCACTGTGGTTTCACTTTCCTAACACATAACTTACACAGTCTTGATGGACTGTAGATCCAATCCCAATTTTGAAGAAACTGCTTTCTTCTTTTGTAGATGCTTGTCTCCCTCCTCAGTGTCAAGGATACCCAGTTCCATATAATTGTGAGCTGGGAAGTTTGGCTCATTTAAAATTAAAAAGAGGACATCTGCCAGGATAGCCAGTTTGCTATAGTAGTTAATGCCCAGGCTAAAACCCAGGAAACTGTGAATTCAGGAAGGTATGTTTGCCTCCTGGAGGTTGTTTTTTTTCCAAATTTGATTTATATGCCGCCCTTCTTCAGAGACTCAGGGCGGCTTACAATGCGTTAAGCAATAGCTTTCATACTTCTGTATATTTACAAAGTCAGCTTATTACCCCCACAAATGGGGTCCTCATTTTACCTACCTTAGAAAGGATGGAAGTCTGAGTCAACCTTGAGCCTGGTGAGAATTGAACTCGCAGTAATTGCAGGCAGCTGAATCCTAATTGCTACCTTTAACAGTAGAATTAGCGTGCATTAGCCTGCTACGCCACTCAGGCTCTTACTTACAAAAGTTACTTACAAAAGTATAAAGACAGCATAATAATCAATCAATTAATTAAATGAATAAACAAAATAGCCTGAAATTTGATAGAGTGCAGTGATCTGTATGACAGAGAGCACCACCTTAGAAAGTATGAAGATTTGCTGCTATTATTGTACTTAGTCAATATTTCTTCCAATTAAGCCAGCATTCTTCCATTATTGTGGAAATAAGAGGTAGGAGTCCAGCTGCAGCATCTTTCTGCTTCTATTCCTCATTAAAAATAAATCTGAAACGCTAAAGCAGGCCCCCAGTATAATTGTACAAAGCTCCAAACCAAGCTGGGAAACGTGCCTGCTTTTCTTGTGAAAATAAAGCTAACAGAGGACATATCAAAAAGCTGCCAGGATGGAGAGACTCACACATGCTGTGTGTATTTGTAATAATCTATAAACAGACTTTTAATTTTAATTTTAATTTTTTTTACCAAGAGCACTCTATTGGAGAAGGTGCTGCTGAGCAGAAAGCAGCGCCCCGCAGAGCCTATCAGTAATACTTGTCCTAACTTTTTCTTTAAAGTGGACTCAAGGAGGACTGTGTCACAGGACGTGTTCAATCTGTGTATTTCCTAAGATGTCTTGAAGCAATGATATGGCAACAGCTACTATATTGCTGCTATCTCTTTCTGCCTCAGAGATATATACAGGAAGATACTCATCATACTTTTTGGATAATTCCCTGCAAACCAGGATTTAACTCCTATATTTAAATAACTCCTGATAGATATCATGAATTACTGGTATCAATTTGAATTCACCTCTCTTTTGTTTTAAACCAAAGTGGCAAATTAGAGGATTACCAAGCAATTTCTTCAATTATTTTGTCTATGATGACTTCCATCATAAGAGGTGCAGGTCCAATTGGGCATCATCAAGCAGAACCTTTTCACTGATCATACTAAGCTGTTCCATGGTTTCAAATCATGAACAATGGTGCTGAAGCATCAGCTTTTTTGCTACACCCTCTGTCATAAGGTGGTTAGATTTGTTACTGAGGAGAATGCCTGCCTGGTCCCACTTCTCAGTTCCTGGTTTCCTGATGTGGTAGCTGGATGCTGTGATTATATAAAGGAAGTATGGAAGGCATGACAGCAAAAGTCATGCTTGGAAGGCAAGTCTCGCCTCCGTGATGAGTACAAGGTTGTAACTCATCCTTGTAATTGTAAATATAATCTCTTTTTCTTTTTCCACAGGAGGGGGAGGGATTTGTTTGGCAGCCTGATTCGGAGGGGCAAAAAGAGGTTTATCCTAATGCAAGCGGTGATTGGCTAAAGGTTTTCAGAGCTTTGCTATTGGTCAGGAAGTGCAAGTACTCATTGGCTGTTAGTTCTCAATGAATGTTATGGATTCACAAACAAGTAAATATGTGTGCTTGAATTGGAACATATTTTTTTCAGATCTAGAAATAGTCACAACAACTGATCAATCTCTGCCATATTTTCATTATGGAATTATATAAGACAAATGAAAGAAATACTAGAATTTCCCTAAAATATAAAGTTCCAGACATTTTTCCCATTTCCATTTTATATATGGTTTATTCTTTAATTTTTAATTCAGACCACATAGTTTGTAAAATGTATAACACTGGAAAGATTAGCATCTGTATCTTCTCCTTTTCAGTATTATATTGGTTACAAGACACCCATGAACACACATAATCACACACATACATATTCCCATATCACACACACAGAGGTTGTTTTCTTGTTTAACTCTAACAAATTCTCACTCAGTCCCCAAATAAATTAATGTAGTAGGATAAAAAGATTTGAGGTGGTAATCTGATGGCACCAGTTTCTTGGGTTGTGAAGTCTCCAAGTTCAATTTTTGCTAAAAGAAATGTAATGAATGGCCAAATAGAATAGCACTTTTAAAAAAAGTGTATGGCTTTACATAAACTACAAGGTTTCAAACAAATGTTAGGACTGGAACACTAAACAGTGTCCAAGTGAAATGTGGGACAGTCTGTGCTATCATTTGAATGAATTGCTTTCAGAATAAGAATACTAGCCTGGATTTGACCTTGATAAACATCAAGGGGAGAAATCTGCATATTAAAAGGGATTTTTAAAACATAGATAAATTGAAATAACCTATTTGTGGGGGAGAAACAAGTGTCTTATGGATTGGCCAATTAATATAATCATAATCATATTCTAAGTTGTCAGCTATGGTTCAATTTGATTATAAATGCCTCCTGCAAAAAAACTAGAACATGACTCATAGTGTGAGAACGCATATTGAGGTTCAGTTCTCCATTTGTTGTTAGGAATATAAGCTTTCCGAAACAACAGGCCTTTGTAGATGCTGATTCCCAACAGAATAAACCTTACAATGCAATGTGACTGACTGAGCTAGGGAACCTCTATATCCATTTTAGCCTTTATATTCCTTTTAGAAACACGAGAAATGAGTTTTGATCTAGAGTTGCTTAAGCCAGTCACCTTATTTTTCAAAGACAATGTGCCCGTTTTACATAGTCTTGGTAAAAATAATAATTGAAAATATTTTTATAGTTTTTCATAAATAAATTTGATTAGGAGTACTCAGGATCACTGAGATTCAAGTGCCATTGATTGGTTCCATGGTACATCAGACTCCTTAGTAATAGTAGCTATTACTATTAGTAATTAGTAATATTCTTAACTCATCGAACGCTAATGAAAATATGAGAAAGATACCAGGAACCAGGAAGAGGTTTTGGTATTTCATATACCTTTAAGAACTCTACTTTTTTTTTTAACTAAGCAAGCAGGCTCAAAGTTTGCAGTGTATTAAAGCCTTCAGAAGATTTTGGATGCAAGGACTTCTGAGTTCAAAGTTCTATTGTGAACCCAAATTAGCTTCTTGGAGCTTGAAACACCTATTCTTAGTTCATTGGAAATGGTCAACAAATTTCTGACCTTAATGAAAGTATTAGCTCAAAATATTTCAAATTTGAAACGTTTTCACACATTTCTATAACAGACATTATTTAAAGCATGACCTTTGTGAATGGTGAGAAAGGAATCAGCAGTTCTCAGGGCAAAGTTATTAATTTTATCAATAACCAACAACCACTTAGCTTCAACCATTCAGCTTTGAAACACATGGAAAGGCTGGAAGAAGAAGCAATAAATTCAAACTGTTTGGGGTGTAAAAAAGGAACTGTATCCTCTCATTGACAGATGCCAATCAGCTAGTCCATGTAGTTTCTTCCAGTTTGGCAAATAAATTCTTATCTAACCATACATCACACTATGAGTTTAAGAGATTTATTTGCCTAGCAGCCAAGTTAAGCTGTGTAAAGTCAAGAGGCTGAAACTTACTGCTGAAACCTGGCACACAGAGCATAAAATACCTTCCCCTCTCACTTATACATTTACAAATTCATAATCAATTTTAGATTATAAGGAAAACCTTTTCTCCTGTCTTAAATTATTCTTAGATTATCGTATAACAATAGTCCAACACTGCATTCTTAGTGCAAGGAAGATTTTCAGTCCCAGTATTATTTTAAGACTTTGAAAAGTAATATATATAGATTTTATTATTTGGTTATTCTTGTGTTTATTAAAGAATGTTATAGTTTCTTACTATTTGTTTCTTTAGCAGTTTTAAAAAACGTAGCCAGAATGAAGAGATGAAATCCAAGTTGTGTGATGCCATGGAGGCTGTTCAAAGTGAAGAAAGTAGCTTAACATGGGAGACCAATTCAAGTAGATGTTCGACATCCCATGCCTCAGAAGCCAGTGTTACATCTGGGGTATACAGTATGGAAAACTCATGCACAGATTGTTCTCTGGGGAAAGTTACTTTCCTGAAGGAGGAGAGAAAGACGACGCAGGAAAAGCCGAGCAATTCAACCCATCAGACGTTAAATGAGATGGCAGAACCAGACGGCCAAGAAGGTGATTTTTCTCAGGCGTCACTGCTGAAAAAAGCTGAAGAAAGTGAGTTTGATCCATCTGATCCACAATCATGGCCCTCTCAAGTACAACCTTCTAAGATTAAAGACTATTTGGTTCAAATCACACAGGAAGTGACCACTGGGTCAGAAGAGAAAGAAAATACTTTAATGAAAAAAGGGGAGTTGCCTATCAAAGGAACAGTAAGAGCCAGGATTCTTCAAATCACTGCTGTATTGGAAGAAAGACATAAAAAGGTTTTCCGAAGAATAAACAATAAAGATATGCCTCCACCCTCAGAGGTGACCAGGAAGCCAAGAGAACCCCCCAAAGTCTTCTCCAGACGAGGCATATCGGTATCTTTATGGCACATTGAACAAAACACTGTAGAGAAGAATAACAAGAAGGAAGTTCTGAGTTATAATCTCAGACATGTAGAGACAAGAAGTTCAAAGTCTACACTTTGCAGTAAAGAGGAGAGGAAACCACAGAACTTGTTTCTCCCTAAAACACAGAAGAAGCCTTTAGAAAAGCTACCAAAAATTTCAACACACCTTGATGACAAAGCAAAGAAGCCAGACACCAAACAGTATTCACCTGCAATTCGTACCTCGCTTCCAGAACTGATTCAACCAGCTGAGTCTGACAAAATGGAAAAAAAGGAAAAACAGTCTGTTTCTCCAAATATCTCAAATACCGCACTGGAAAAATCATTCAACTTCGTTGGTGAAAAAAAGGAAATTCAGGATCATATACCAATGACCTTCGAAGTTTCTGATTTATTAAAAGAAGTAAGGTCACCATCAGAGAATCAGGTAACTCATCCTTGTTCCCCAGTTCCTGTTGAACCACTTCCTAATGTTGAATCAGAAACAGAAAATCAATCTGACTCAGTTAGAACATTGTTATCAGAAACTTCAATTCAACATGTACAGGATCCTCATAATATTGCAGCTACTCACGGTGAACCTGAAAGTTGTAACTTAACTGACGTTGGAACTCAATCTATGGAATCTACAATTCCTTCAGGACTGGAGATCAAAGATGCATCCTTAGGGCAGCCTGTTGAAGAAGCAGAGAATCAAGAGGTTTCTCTTCATTCAACTGAAATCACAGATGCTAACCTTGAGAAGTCAAAATCACCATCATTTGTTAGAAAAACAGAAAAGCAAGAAAAAGAACAATTATCAGAGAAATCTTCAGACAAAGAAAGGATGCAGGAGAAATTTACTGTGCTTTTACAAACAAATTCAGACCAGCTACCCTCGTCTATGGTTCAGGAGTCAGAAGCTCAAGAAACTGAATCTGCATCTGATTTAGCAGTTATGAATGCTGAACCTGAAATGATTGATTTAGCTGAAATTAGAAATCAAACTATGGACTCCACAATTCCTTCAGGAATGGAAGTCAGTGGTACATCCTTGGAGTTTTCCGCTGAAGAAGCAGAGAAACAAGAGGTTCCTCTTCATTCAACTGAAACCAAAGACAGCATCCCTGAGAAGGCAAGCTTACCATCTTCTGTTAAAGAAGGAGAAAAACAAGAAGAAGAACATTTGACAAGGCAATATTCAGAAAAAGGGCAGTTAGAGGACAAAATAACTACACCTTTTGAAACAAAGTTAAATCAGCTACCCTTGTTTGGGAGTTTGGACCAGAAGCCTGAAGCTCACGAAACTGAACCAGCATCTCATTTAGCAGCAAGGCATGGTGAATCTGTAACACCTGATTTTGCTGAAGTTACAAATCAAGCTATGGACTCTGCAATTCCTTCAGAAATGGAAGTCAGTGGTACACCCTTAGAGCAGTCAGTTAAAGAGGCAGACAAGGAAGCAATTACTCTTTATTCAACTGAAACGAAAGATGAAAAAGCAAGGTTACCATCTTCTGTTAAAGAAAGAGAAAAGCAAGAAGAAGAACAGCTGGCAGGGCAATATTTAGAAAAAGAAAGGTTACAGGACAAATTAACTGCACCTTTTGAAACAAAGTCAGGCCAACTACCTTTGTTTGGTTGTCAAGACCATAACTCTGAAGATCACGGAACTGAACCTGTATCTGATTTAGCAGCTATAGGTGATGAGCCTGAAGAGTCAGACATATTTGACATTAGAAATCAAGCTATGGAATTCAAAATTTCTTCACAAATGGAAGTCGAAGGCGAGCCCTTGGAGCGTTCTGCTGGAGAAGCCGAGACACAAGAAGTTCCTCCTTATTCAATTAAAACCAAACATGCTGTCTCTGAAAAGGCAAGATTTCCACCTTCTGTTAAAGAAGGAAAAATGCAAGAAGAAGAACAGCTGGCAGGGCAATATTCAGAAAAGGAAGAGTTAGGGGACAAATTAATTACACCTTTCGAAACAAACTCAGACCAGTTACCCTTGTTTAGTTGCCTAGACCACAAACCTGAAGCCCCTGAAACTGAACCTGCACCTCATTTAGCAGCATCTGAAGTGTCTGACTCAGCTGAAATTAGAAATCAAACTATGGAATCCACAATTCCGCCTCAAATGGAAGTCAAAGGTGCACCCTTGGAGCATTCTTTTGGAGCAGAGTTTTCTTTTTATTCAGCTGAAACCGAAAGTGCCGTCCCTGAAAAACCAACATTACCATCTTCTGTTAAAGAAGCAGAAAAGGAAGAAAAGGAACAGCTGGCAGAGGAATATAAAGAAAAAGACGAGTTACAGAATAAATTAACTACACCTTTTGAAAGAAAGTCAGAGCAGCTACCTGTGTTTGAGTGTTTGGAACAGAAATCCAAAATTCATGAATCTAAACCCATATTTGATTTAGCAGCTATGCGTGGTGAGTCTGAAGTGTGTGATTTAGCTGAAATTAGAAATCAAGCTATGGAATCTGCAGTTCCTTCAGAAATGGAAGTCAGCGGTACATCCTTGGAGCATTCTGTTGGAGAAACAGAAAAGCAAACACTCCCTCCTTATTTAACTGAAACCAAAGAGGCCATCCCCGAAAAGGCAAGACTTCCATTTTCTATTAGAGAAGGAGAAGGGCAAGAAATAGAACAGCTGTCAGACCAAACAAAGGTGGAGGATCAATTCACTGTGCTTTTCCAAAGAAAGCCAGGCTATCTTCCCTTGGTCCACAAGTCAGAAACTGAACTTGCACCTGATCTAGCTTCCACAACACGGGAAATCTGTAACACTGTGGAAGAGCCCACCGGACTTTCAGAGTCTTCTTATGCTATGGTTGAAGAAGCCGCCGCAAAAGAAGAAACGTTGAAATCAGACTTGCCAAGACAAGCTGCTCAGACTCAGCCATCTCTGACCACCGTCTCAGAAGGAAAACATCTAAGAGACAAGACAGAGACTCAGCTTGCCTCAACAGAACCTTTGTGTCCTGATTCCACACTTTCAGTTACAAATGCACAGGAGGAAGAGGCTCAACAACATTCAGCAGCACCAGCACCAGCACAGTCAGAACCAGAACATCTTGTTATCTCCAAATCCATAAAGGCACGACATGGATCTGAAGAGGTATCACTTCTCAGTGACAAAGTTACTGAGCCAGTCAGCTCATCAGAACAGAAGCTATCTACTCCATCTTTTCTTATTGCCAGTGTGGAAACGCATGGAACAGCGCCACCCTCACTAAAGGCTACTGCACCATTGTTTGAACAGCCAGACTCTAATATACCCTGCCTCCCTCAGCAAATGAAAAAACAAAGCAATTTTTCTGATTCTGCCGAATTAACTTCTGTAATAGCAGAAGCGTCATTTTCTACTGGGTCTTTCCAAAATGCTGAAACAACAAAGGAAGAAAATCCATCCTTGCCATCCACAGAGGGTCTAGCAAAAGAATTAGTATCTAAATCAAGGGAGGCAGAAATTGGCATAGGTCCAAAAACAGGGCAACTTTCCCCCACTGTATCTCCACAACACCCAGGTGAAGCACCTGTTCTAATGCAAGAATTGAATTTAGAAAATCAGCTGCACCCCATTATAAAAGCACAGTCAGATGTTGAGAAAGAAGCTAAATCCTCTTGTGAAGTAAGTGAAGATCAACTGAAGCAATCATTGGAATCTGAACCAAGAGAGCATTTTATACAGCAAAAATCTACTGTTTCATCCCAGTTGGAAGGAACAACTGCTTTGCATTCTGTCAATGAAATGCATAAGGAAATTATGCAACCTGATAAACCTACCATCAAGCCATTACAACCTGATTCATTACATCCTGGTTTTGAGCCACCACAGACAGATGCTGTTCAGCAGCAAACTCTTCCGCATTTATCACAAACACTCCTACCCGTAGAAGGGGATACAGTCCAGTTAGGAGAAGAAAAGGAGATAAATGGGATCCAGCTTCCTTTGCCCGCAACTAGGCAGGCTTTATCTCAGTCAGTTTATTCAACGGATGTGCAAGAAAATCAAGATATTTCCGGAGCTGAAGCCAAAGATCCTGAATTTTTAAGCATGCAACTCAATAAAACTGATGCAGACCACTATGGCATTGTTGATCCAGAATCAAAGCACCTGGCAAAACATGCTGTTGAACCTATAACTGCACAATTGGAGACTCCTTCCATGAATGAGATTCACTTCATGCCTGCATTGGGAAAACATTTAGATGCATCCTTTCCCACTTCAAGCACAGAAGGAGAAGGACTCCAAACGCCTGTACCTGTGACAGCAGAATCAGAAGATGAACAGCCAATATCATCTAAAAAAGAAAGGGAAGAAACTGAATGCAGCGCACCCATAATTCCAACATCCAAATTAAAAGGTTCTGCTTCAGAAATGCAGGGAAATCAAAATGATTTGTCTAAGACATTAATTGAGGCATCTGGATCACCACCATTAATTTTACCATTTGTCCCTGATAAAATAAAGCCCCCGGCAATACTTACTGAATCAGTAGTAAGTTCACTGCCAGCCTCACAGCAATCAAATGCTATTTCTTCAGAACTTATGGACAAAATTGAAATAGGAAAAAATAATTTCCCTTTCCCTGAGTCTCAAGATTTACCGTTCCCTACAACTTCCTCTGTAGAGGAAGTCAGCAAAGAACCACTGCATTCATCCATGGCCACAAAAACTGTGTCTGAGGAATCCAGATCCATTCTAGATGATGCTACATCGGAAGAAATAAATGAACAGTCTCCTGTTTCTGTAGCACGGTCTGCAGAACATGTTTTTGTTGAACCTATTTCATCTTGTTCTGTTCCTGAAAAAGAGAAACAAGTGCAGCCTCATTCAATTTTCAATGAAGAACCAACGGATATGGCTGTTAGGAAAGCACAGGTGGAAGATACTCTGTCTCATTTGCTTGTTACTCCACATTTTGAAACCAAGAGCCAGGATAGCAAGCTGTATAGTCCCGTGGCATTGCAATCAGAGCTGGAAGGTCTCACTTTATTGAATTCCACTGAAGAAAAACCCAAGCAAGAAACTGCTTTATGTTCACCTTCCACCTTGCCTCAAGGAATATTATATTGCCATGAAGAAAAAGAAGACCAAAAACGAAGAACTTCTCCGACTGAACGTTCAAAAGACCAGAATGCACCATTAAAAGTTGACAATTTGTTGCAACCAATAAAAGAATCACAGCTGGAAGAAATTCAGCTTCACTGTTCTGCAACTGTTCAAGATTCATCCCAATTGGCTGATATGAAACCCCAAGAACAAGCGAATTATCTGCCTAAAACTGAAGAGGTAGATTCTGGTGATGCTGTATTATCACAGTTGACGGATGATGCAAAAAAACAAGAAATACAGATAACATGGTCTGAAGCTGCTGAAATAGAAAGTAAACCATCTGTTTTGTTAGAAAATGAAATGAAACCTGACCTGCATCCATCATTCACTACATCCCTGGATACAAAACAATCAGATTTTTCTTATTCAAAACAACCAGAACTCTATTCATTTGAGGAACAAAATCAGACTTCTGAACAAGAACCACTCATTTCATCTCTTCTCACTAAGAAAGTGAAAGAGCCAGAAGAGAATTCATATCCATCTTTAGTCTCAACATCTTTATTGAGCCCATCCAACTCTGCTACATTGGATCCAGAAAAGAAACAAGAAACTCAGTCTTGCACAACTGTAATAACAAAGGAGATCCCAGAAGAACCCATGTCCATTGCTGCATTCCTTCTTTCTGAGGCAAAGACAATAGAAACTTTTTCTCCACAGATCTCAGAGAAAGAGACTTTAGATACTCAGGCTCCTTTTGGGGATGCTGACTCAATAAATGGTTCAACTGTCCTTTCTGAGAAAAATGCAACAGCAGAGAGGAAAACTGAGTTTTCTCCAACACATTTTGAATCAGAACCCCAGGTAGACAGAATCGTTAGTACAGAACATCTTTCAAAAGCAGAAGAAACAAAACATTTGCCTACCATGGAGGATACTTTGAAAGTGCCTGAAAACTATTTGAGTAAAGAGAAGGAATTCAAAGGTCAAGAGAAATTGAGAGAAGAAGCCTTACCAGCTCATAATCTTGATCAAAGAAAAGACATAGTTAATATTTCTGAAAGTTGTGAACTTGTGAAAACTAATGTTCCTCTTATTTCCTCTGTTGATAGAAAAAAGCTTATACTAGGGGCAGTAGAAACCATTTCATTGTTGGAAACAAAAGCATGTAATGATACTAGAGATGTGATTGTTGATAAGGAACCTTCAGTCGACAAACCAAATGAACAATATACAGAGGACTTAAAGGTAGATCACCATGAAATGACAGAAAATGAATCAAAGGAACTTGGAAAAGGGAAGGGTATTAAGGAAAGCACAAAAATGGAAGAGGTTGCTGTTATTCCAGAGAGCAAGGATGATAATATTTATAATAATGCCAATATTGATTATGTTGAAAAGAATACTTTGATTGAAAATATATCCTTCACCCAAACAGAAAAAGAAAAGTCTATTCAGGACACAGAGAGGCCATTTGATGATACAGATAAACAATATGTGGAAGTGACATATCCAGCAGCAAAATCAGAGAATACTGTGGAGCTGTCTTTATTAGAAAGAGAATTGAATGAGGCCCCTAATGGATTGATAGAAAAACAAAATGCAACAACTACTCATCAAGACATTTCAAAAACAGCAAATGAAAACAGAATGATTGAAGCTGTTAGGGATGATGATAAAAGCATAGAGCATGAGTTTAACTTAGGAAACACTAATGCAGTCTTATTTAATACTGAGAAAGATGAGTTGACTCAGTCTCCAACTGCTTCCTTGCCAATGACTGTAGTAGACTCTGAGGTTCTAGAGATGCCATCTGCCTTGGCACTTTTATGTAAAGATTTCTATGAAGAAGCAGTGGGTGATTCTAAAAAAGATAACCACAAACATAAGGAAGTGAAGGATATTGACCTGTCTTTTCATATCAGAGAACATATTCCAGATGATGGGATTGAAACGCATCTGGAGAAGGAAATTCCTAGAGATTACACTCCAAATAATGTGGAAGAATCCAAGAACGAAGACATTTTAAATGGTCAGTCTTTTAAAGAGGAAACTTTAACCCAACCAAAAGTCACAGAAGATGCTTACGAACCAAATGGAAAAAAGAATGAATCTGCAGATATTCAACCTGGTCTATCTGCCCAGGTGGAGGAATGTCTGAGTGATACACTTATGAATGTGGTAACTGAGATTGTGAGTGACATAAAAATTAGGATTTGTCAGCCAACACATGCAATTCCTTTTGGAAGAGAGTTCTATAGCTCAGGAGCCAGCAATGATGACAGTAGTCAGAGAAGAGAAGAAGAATCCTTATCTGATGACACAGGCCAGCAAGTACCAGAAGAAACAAGTGATGAGGAGTCCAGTCCAATACTTGATTATGCAGCAACTCTATATCAGACTGAATCATCTGGGCAAAATGGATCAAGTAATGATGCTGGATATACAGTCATCCAAAACCAACAGTCTGAAATAAAAGAAGTTCATGGAATGGATGAGGGTGAAGTTGTAAAGACTGCAGAAAAAAATCTTGAAGGATTAGGTCAGGCTGAGAGACAAGGTGAAAGACAACTAGAAGATACATATGTTTTAGTTGAGCCCCCAATACAAGATACGAAGGTTTTAGATCACAAAGAACTTCCATGTTTGGACACTGAAGTGCAAAAACCTGAGAGCAGAATTGGAGAAAATAGTGCCCAACATCTAATGCAGACTGACACACCAGACCAGTTAGCAGCAGGAATAAAATCTGATAACCAATTTGGGGAAGTTGACTATACTCTTTTGTCACATGATTTTGATACCTACCCATTATACTCAATAAAAGAGGAAGAGGACAGTGACATTGATGAAGATCTAGCTGAGCTCTTAAACTATGAAGTGGTTACCCACGATGATGTCTTTCAGGAAGAAATCTCTTCAGAAATAGCTCATGAAGAATTGCTTTTTGATGATAAAGAATCCCTAGATGGTATTAGTGATACTTATGAATTTGTGAATGAAGGAGAGGCAAGAATGTATACTGAAGAAAAGGCAGCTGAATCGCTTGAACATGAAATGCTACAAAGAAATGTACCAGAATATGAATTTCTACAGAAAGAAGTTGATCAAGCACATTTGGATACGTACTGCTACCAGTGCAAATGTCCCATCTCCTCTGAGGATAAACTTTTTGAGGAGCATAAAGACCATAATGTAGCCGATTTGGGTACAGCTGTGACTGTGTTAAAGGTAAGACATTAAAAGTACGCAGTTATACTGCTCTTTGTTCTCACTGACATGTTTTAGTGTTTAACTAAAATAGACAAAAGCAGCAATATGTATCTAGTGCCCTCTAGATGTTTTGACCTTTAAGGCTCCAGAAAATATGGCCATAGGCAATGTATTGAGGTAAAGAAAATTTGAGGGAATCAACATTCCTGCAAGATGAAGAAAGCAAGCACTTAACAGTAATATAAAACAAGCTCTTATGGTTATATAAGACATGCTTATAGTTGGCTTGGAAGAATGACAATTCTTCTTAAATGGCTCAGAAACAATGGTGTATTTCCACAGACATTATTTTTCCCCCAGAAATGTAAGGTTGTCTCTTTTTATTTCTTGAGAAATGAAGACAGGTAAAGAAGACAGGCAGTAATGGGAAACATTTCATCTCACAGAATTAGAACCACACCGTGCTTTTTTTTATAAAATCAGAAAATCTCAGAAGTTGATCATAAGTGTTCTATGTAATTTCTGCTGTGATTCTTAGTTTAGAATGTTGCTTTCTCAGTTGTTTAACTGTTGAACTCTTTTCTGAACCTTTTAAACATGGTTTATTTTGGATGGACTACCATTGCACATGTTTTACTTAAGTATCCCTTGGGGTACTCTGGAATTTGTATCCTTTTGACTCTCAAAGGCAGCTCTTCAGAACAGGAAATGGATGGAGAAGATCTTGAAAATCAAGGGCCCTGCCTTGCACAATTGCTCATGTTTTCTGTTAATGTAAACACACCCTTTGATACAATCCCAGATGATAAGATGCTAACCATATTTATTTTTTAGAAGAGCAACAGCATAATTGTAGAACGTTTCACCCAAAGGTTTGCTATACTCCTATGATTCAGTCAAAAACAAGAGCAAACAAAAATTGTAGCATTTTTTCATATTAATTTTAAAGATTTTAAAGATAGGGGGGCAATATGCTGACTCTGTAAACTGCTTAGAGAAGGCTGTAAAGCACTGGGAAGTCTAAGTCTAACTGCTATTGCTATTGCAATTGCTATTTTCACTTCATTAGTTCAGATGCTAAAATATGATATACTCTCCCTGCCTTTTTCTGGACAAAGCATTATGAGTTTGTTCATAAGTTTTTGTGGATGTTTGGTATGTATGAAAGATACTGTATTATCCATCCATCCCATCCATCCATCCATCCATCCATCCATCCATCCTTTTGATATCTGTAAACTACCCAGGAGTATTTTTGACTTGGACATTAAATGTCCAAGCAATGTAGTTTAACATGTGTAATAAAATATGAAAAGTAGGGTAGTACCCATAGAGGATTCTAGAAGTCCCAAAATCAGATGACAGGAAGGTACTATGTGCAGCATATAATTATAGATTTCAGATACATTCTGATTTTATTGCAGAGATATAGTCTATGCCTTCTCTTTAATGTTATTAGGCAAGCCTCCCTCTCTCCCTCCCTCCCTTCCGTCCTTCCTTCCAGTGTTTATGTTTTTTGCTTAATTTATTAATTGTGAAATAAAGCCACCTGATTGACTGATTGACTTGTAATATACCCTAAAACAGTTAGAAGCATAATGCCACACACCAGCAGCAGAAAAACAAAGTCCATGTAAACGGCAAAAGCTTGGACATTTTCAATTGTTTACCTTAGTGCCCACTCCTGGCTTAAAGACCGTTTTAAGAGCTCAGTGAACTTCTTTAAGAGCTGAAATATGAATGGAGGTTTTTTAAGCTGACACTATGCTCTAGAGGAGTTGAAGTCCACAAGTCTTAAAGTTGTCAAGGTTGGAGACCCCTGCTCTAGAGGTTTGCTGCTGTCCTGGTTTATATAATAGTCTCACAAATTTGATGCCTCAGGGCAGATAAAATTCCAAATCATGGGATGTTGACCAGAATTATGGGAGTTGCTCATATAAAAGGACCTAGTGTGGGACAAGGTAGCTTTTCCATATTACTGTGGTGGACGATAAGCAGCTGCTAAGAATACCAGCATAATCATAGGCCTTGGAATTGTCCCTAAATTAGTTTCTTGAAAGTCAAAGGACCCAAGGACATTCAGTGACATCTGCCTTTGGCTCTGCAATTTAGAAGGAGAGCCAGAAATGAATTCTAGCTCTGTAATAAAGTCTCCTTCATGAGTATAGCTCCACCAGGCAGAAAGATCATTTAGATGGCATTTCTGCTTCATTTCTACTACTGTATTCATATGTGATCATATCCCTCTGTAAAAAAAATGTACAGGTAACTGAAACTAACCATTTTAGCTTTTGTCAATTACAGAATGTGCTCTGCATAATAAGCTTCTAAGAGTGGATGTTCCTTAAAATCAAATGTTTCCACCTGAAACATGTATACATTGAAATATAACATTGCATTCTGCTGTATGCATTTTTATACCCTGTTTCCCCTGTAAGGTCCCAAAATGTACTTGAGTCACCAAAATGCCAAAGAGAAAGACTCAAGACGAGGATTGCAAAAAGAAGCAGATTTTATTTATGGCCAAAAACAAAATACTGGATGGGACTATATCCAGAACATACAGACACAATGCATGTGAGGAAATAGCCACACCTTGGGGAAGGTATGGCGTCCTTTTATACCCTCAGAGACATCATCTTAGTACCCAATTCTGGCCCCCTGGCCAATGCCTACCTTGTAGCCCTACATTGGCTGTGCAGCAAGAAGCAGGGGCAGTGGGGCTGAGAGCCTAGCAACAGAGGGGCTGGGTGTTTAGCTACCCCGCTTCTTGAGATATCCACCAGGCATGGAGTGGTGCAGAAAAACAAAATAACCCAGAGGTGAGCTCACTGGTAGAAACACATGGCAGAGTCAAATCTAATTCTTAGCAAAGCAATTCTTACAGAAGCAAAACAGCAAGTCAAACCAATTCTACTGACTCTACTATTATGTCCCACTAATTCTACCTGTTCTATTATTATTATGTCCCTTCACCCCCAAAATAAGACATCCCCTGATAATAAGCCCAATCGGGCTTTTGAGCGCATGGCAATAAGGCCAAGCGCTTATTTCAGGGTTCAAAAAAATATAAGACAGGGCCTTATTTTTGGGGAAACACGGTAATTCATGGGTGTCACATATGCTAACTTCAAAGCCTAATCTTCCTTTTAAACAAATAGTGATATTTGGTTTCCATTAAGGTCAGTTGTCTGCAAATTATTTGGAGACAGAGGGCTAAATATTCTGAAGGAAGGTCGAGGAGGGAATCTGAAAAAAACCCAGCATTTTTCATGACTATTGTCTCAATTATTTGAAGTGCAGTTTTGTCACAGCAGCATTGGAGGGGGAGGAAAAGCAAGTCAAACAATAAAGGGAGCAGGGGAAGCCAGCAAGGGAGTTTAAAAAAAAAGTCAAGATGGCGACTAGGACTGCATGTTCAAAACCCCACGTGCCAATGTGCCACTTTGACAGACACCCTATCAGGAATAAAGATGACAAAATAGCATTTATTTGATTAAACAGGATGCCTGCAATCTAAAGGAACCACATACAATGTTCTGCCCTTTTCTCTTCTAGAGCCTCCCTCTAACCTGTGTCTTTAATATAAGGTAGGCTTTCCCAAATGTAGCAACTTCAAGACGTGTGGACTTCCACACCCATAGCTGTCTGGGGAATTCTGGGAGTTGAAGTCCACACATATTAATGTTTCTAAGGTTGGAAAACTCTGATATATGGAATCTCCCAGAAAACCATCTGATGAAGCTAGAATGAAAAACTGCTTGCTATCCCAGACTTGTAAACACACAAAGACTCTCCAAATAAAGGGGCAATCCAGGAAGTGTAACAAGATGAGCAACCTGTTGATCACACGATGTTATAACTGGAACCTTGCAATTTGAGTGCAATTCGATCAATTCCTGCAGCAATAGTGTTGTACTGTGGAGGCAGAAGGGCTATTTCAAGGAAGTGAATGCTGCTCAGTGTCACCTTGAATTCTGCGAGATTGGTGAAAAATAAATTTAATAATAAAGAAAGTGCTTTAGAGGGCATCCTGTACTCTCACTTGGAGTAGGGGTAGGGATCTTTGGTTCACCTGCCTCCTGCTGTAGGGGTATTGTCACATGCTGGCTGAGGAATTCTGAAAGTTCGTATGTTTCCCTGGTTGAGTACACCAGCTTATTAATATCAATAGAAGTTTGTCAAAACTGCACATCAAAACAAGAGATATATTAGCTGTTTATTTCCATTTAATTTTGTGAAGAGGGCGAAGGATTTTCATTTAAACATAGAACTGAGGGGAAAGATCTGATCATTTATTGGATGACAAGCACTGGTGGTTTGACAATGCCTTGTACTCAGTTAATGGCTGCTGGTTCATTGTGAAGCCGACAGCCTTGTAAACTTGTAAACATCCTCTGCTCAGAGCATCCTAAATGTCCAAATAGATCCAAAAACTGTCAAAACAGTCCAGATCAATCTCTTTTAAAAACTGGCTGCCTGACAGACCTTGGGCAATTGTTGGAAGTCAGATACTGTATAGGTTTGAAGGATTTGGCCCTTGGGCTTTGATACATACATTTCCTACTGAATTGGTCCTATATAATTAAACATACCATTACAAAACTGGGGGCTTTCTGAGGCATTAATTTAAAATTAATAATTTTTTTGAATGAGAAGCAGAGGTACTATTTGGAGACACAAAGTTGGAAAAAACTGGGTTAAATAGACAGGAAGGAAGGAAGGAAGGAAGGAAGGAAGGAAGGAAGGAAGGAAGGAAGGAAGGAAGGAAGGACACAAAAGCACACATTTTAATTCTATTTTAATGGAGCTTATTGCCAAACAGATTCTTCATAGCAATTTGCTTAAATCTCCTGATTTTGCATCTTGACTCATGTGCTATTAAAATGTTACCCAATAAGATGTTGAACCTGAATTTGACATATGTGTAGCCATAGGTCTACATATTCCTGAAAAAAATATCCCATCCAATAGTAAGTCCATTAAAAACAGAAAGTCCTACTACTTAGGAAACAAGCATGTAGGTCAATAGCATGAAATAGAATATTTCATTCAGACCTCAATTCCAAGGTGAGGATTTCAGGACTGCCAATGAGCCTGTCTCTTGCTGTGTATCAGTGATGCAATGATGGCTTTTGAGAAACCTTTTGTGAAAGCTTACAGGATTTTTAGCATCTAACTGTGCATGAGAAGAACATTATAAACTGATCTTTTTTAGGCAATTATGATTTTAAATATATATGAAATTTTAAATATATTTTAAATATATTAAAAATATATTATCTCTTTCAGGGCCAGTTGAATGGATTCCTAGATGTTTTGCAACAAAGATCTTTGAAAATTGAAGGATGTGTCAGTGAAATAGAGGCTTTGTTTAACACTCTAGAGGTAGGTTGGGCAAGGAATCTGCTGAATGGGTGCCGTCATCTTAGTTAAGACTCACTAGATTGCTTAGTCATTCTGCTAGTCAGGGCTGGCTTTTACCATGCCTCACAATGCAGGGCTCACACAGCTCTTGAAGTCATCTTATGGCTTGTTTGTTTGTGATATGAACTAGACAAAATTTTGTTACTTATCTCACATATTGGGCAATATCTCTTCTTTGTTGGTTGAACATAGTGCATGTTTTATACACCACAATGTAAAAAGGATTCAGATTACTTGGGATGAGTCCAAAACAATGAGTTCAGAATACTGGAAATGAATAAATATCTTACAAAGAGAGAGGGAATTGGATTACTGTATTTTTACCCGTGAGAAAATTTTTTGACAGTGGGCTGTGGGAAGAAATTAGAATTATCTTTCCTGGATTCGTATAACATACTAAGTCATGATGTAGTATGTTTACTTTGGGTTTTTAGTCTGTTGTGTGAACCGAGGCATTGTGATTTCCATACCTATTTATTAGATTTTAATACTATTGTAATCATATGTTTGGCAATGATTTGTTGTTTAGCCATATATGTGAAGCTGTTCTTCATTGTATATATATATATATTTATATTAAGAATTTTGATTATATTAATAAAAACTAATACAAACTAAACTTAAAAAAGAAGACAAAATAAAAATAAAAAATAAAAGTGACTTCTATACTATATCATAAGTGTAAACAGGTTTTGTGACACTATGTCTCCTCTAAGATTACAAACAATTATCTCTTCATCCCAAGATGTAATAACACATTTTGTTTTAACTTGATCAATTAAACCAATTTTATATTCCTTCCTTTTCCCTTTTGTCTTTAGATCATTTAAATATTATCGTAGGATTTGATTTCTCTTCTTTGTCCCATTGTACAGAGTTCTTCAAGGCTTTAATAAGCTCTTTTTGTAAACCCAATAAGAAAAAATTGTCTTGGTTAATCATTTGTATTTCCCTTTTGAATTTTAAGACATCAGCCAATTTATTTTGTAGCTCCAGTGAAACATCTTTTTCCAAGTAATTTTTGGCCTGCCAATTGTAAATTTACTTTTGATATCAACTCTATCTTGTCAGAAAAACAAGATTGTTGTTCTACAGCAGTCTTTTTTCCAATAAATATTTTAGATATAGTATGAAACCCTTCTTCTAATGCCTAAAAGTTTCATGTAGAAGAAAACCATAACTTCTATTATGTAGAAGTGCAAGATACAAGTGAGTCCACAGGTTATGGTCGTAAAAAACCACATGGCTGGGGTAGTGTGATCAGAGCACAGCCTGTTTTTTAGTATAACATACATAAAAACAAAACATAACTTTGATTACACCATTATGGATGGCATTTTACTTTTTTGACCACATCTATTAGGTCTCCCCTCATAAAATGCAATATAATGAGCCTGGTTGTGCAGCAGACTAATGCTACTGTTAAAAGTAGTATTTAGTTTCCAGCTGCCTGCAATTACTGCGAGTTCAATTCTCACCAGGC
>JANHZT010006954.1:50666-60803 GCA_032468215.1 Stegonotus admiraltiensis | reverse complement strand
TCGGCCGAAGAGGTTGTAGAAAAAATGCTTTTAAAAGTAAAAAAAAAGCCTCTGATGATTGTGCGGCTCAGCTGGGCGGGGGGCGTGCAGGGATTTTTGCTACTGGTCCGAACCGGGAGCATTTCATCCCTGCCCTGGATGATATTATCCATGAGCACATTTGGGCAAGGAAGGGAAAGAAACAGACTGATTCCAAGTATCTCAACTTTAACAGACTTAGATTGGATCTGAGAGAATTTTTCCATATATCCTTTTTTACTCAAGGAAAAGAAAGGCAAAATTAAGTCCATGTCACATTCAGTTTTTTAGTGTTGGCTCACAGAACAAATCCACACACACCCCCAGCAGAGCCCTAAGCAAGCATACTTGAGCATAATTTTAGTTTAGTATAATCCAATGTACAAAGACACAAAGCACCACTTGTTCCAAGCACCACTTGGAAACCGAATTTCTTACCGTAGCAGATGTAGCAGCTGAAAGCAAAGGTAATATGCCACCACAAGCCATAATCATATTGTCCATCACTTGAGAGACAAGATGAATTGTGTTATGTACGAAGATGACATTATCACTGCTGTTCACGAAGTCCATCACAGTCTTGGTAGAATGACTGCTCCAAAATAAAATATACAGGATATACGTAATTTCTCTTGCAGTGGTACAAAGTACTTACTTATTGAAGTATTATTTACTTATATCAACCAGAAATTTCTCCTGCAGCCAAAAATCACACATCAGCATTCTAAGTTACCAATGCATCTTCATCTTAACTTGAAAATGCCCTCTCCTTATCCTTCTAATTTTCTTCAGAACATAGAACTCCACAAACTATGTTTAAGTATGTGATGAATATTTATTATTAGGAACCCCAATTATCTAATGTCTGCAAAAAACACTGAATCCATTATCAGATTTCTCTTGAGGGTCACTTAAGACAGTGAGATGGGTGGTGTTTAAATTTGATAAAATAAATTAATAAATTAGATCTGAACTCATTCCCCCTAAGAGGAAACCAGTAATTTATAACGATATTGCACACTTCACTTTCTAAGCAAAAGAATAATAAAAATGGAAAGCATGAAGAAATTTAATTCCTGTTACAACAAATAAACGCAATAAATTCCTTCTATTTCTTGGGCTTTCAACCAAAGTATTCACTGCATGTGATTTAATACATTTTCATTTTGGTCAATCAATAGACTAAAACTGATGAGTTGGGTATCCAGAGGTACTTTTTCAAAAGGCAACTGGACTTTGTTTTTCCCTGAAGAAATTTCACTTCTCATCCAAGAAGCTCTTTCGGTTATGAGTGTTCAGAATTCACTCAGAACTGAAGAAGCTTCTTCGATGAGAAGCAAAACATCTTCAAGGAAAAACGAAGTCCAGTTGCCTTTTGTAAAAGCACCCTTGGGACAACCATGACCTGAATGACTGAGAAACTCCATAGATATGATACATAGGGTAACTTCAGATTGGACAGTTAGACAATAGTCCTTTCTATTCATATCTAATCTCTCACAGAACATTTTCTAATATTTGATTCTGTTTTTTAAATAACATCCTAATGCTCAAGGGAACGTCTTATACAACTTCTTTTCAGTAATTCTGGGTGTTGCTGAACCACATTTTTAAAAAAGCAATCATAATGTTTCAGTAAAGTAGAACAAGTTTGAAAGGAAAAAAAAGTTTACAGAACTGAGTTTTGAAGAAGTATTATTTTCCTGTTCCAATCAAATAAAATCACAAGGGAGAAACATATACAGTAGAAAGAGTATATTTTAATGCAATGAGATTCTTGAATTACTGTATATGAAAACATTATTTAATCAAGATTCGAGATGTGAAGCATTTCAGAAGATGCCAATGCAACTTGGTCACAGAAGGCTCCAATTCAACTTTGAGAACTCAGTTATATATTACAATTCAACCATCTAAAAATATAGTTCAACTTTTTTTATCTAATTAAGATACAGTTTTACAGATTTTGCTTATACTATGTAAACCACCTAAGATTTTTTTACCTTCTCCACATTTGTACATCTGTTTCTATAGAAAAGAGAAGATCTGTAAGCAAGCGCTGATGCATTTGAGACCATCGGAATTCAGGGATACGGAACATGGTAGATCTAGAATCCTTCCTCTGTCCATTTGCAGGAGTTGCTACATTTTGATCTGATGAATCATATTGCCTAGACGTCTTTGTAAACAATATATATCGAGAGAGATAAGTCAAGCTGAAAATTTCATCTGAGCCTTAGCAGATATCTAATTCCATGAAAAGCTGTTCATACTCTACAGAGATGATATAGTCAATACTAATTTTATAAAATCATCATTATTTAAGGACTATGCTTAAGCACTCATATCAATTCTATATACTACTTAGCAACTATGCCACCATCTCTGCCAGCCAAGGTAAGAATAAGCAGCAGCTAGACCTTACCACATAGGGTGCATATATTGCTGCTGCCTGTGATTTTCCTCCTTTGAGGAAGTGTGATGTAACTTGATGATTATCCATTGGAAGGTATTTCTGCAGGAGGGAAGCACTTAGGAACATCACTTTAATTAGGAATAATGCATAAGTGATGCAAATCTTGCATGCATTCTGTTTTTAAATTATTAAAATATTTTAATACAGAAAGCTATGTGACATTTTAATCTCAACCTTATAATATTTGCAGTTAAAACATCTAATCTATTTAGGTCACTTTACAAATCCATTGGCATTCATAATTATAACTGCCATATAAAGTTAGCTAAGTAGACAGACATTCTCGCATACACACACACACACACACACATTCACACAATCATACTATGGTAAATATTTTTAACTTACTTAAGTAGATAGTAGTGAAAAACCTACCTCAGAAATGGCTCTAGGAGGATGATTTACTTCTGGATTTGCATGGGGTTTTAATTCTAATCTTTCGGTATCTGATGCAATGCTGGAAACATCAAGTCTGGCAATTTTCTTATCTGAAACAATTATTGCTTCTGAAGTCTGTGGTTGTGTGCTATCTACAACTGTCTTGGTTTGAGGTTGATTAGTATTTTTGTCATCAATGTTATTCTCAGTGTCTGAAGTTGACTGAGCTCTGTTTATTTCAGGACCGCTGATTTCTGGCAAGCAATCCTGCTGTTCTGTTTCCACTGATCCTTCAACAATTGATCCTTCAACAATTGATCCTTCAACAATTGATCCTTCAACAATTGATCCTTCAACAATTTCAGGTACTACTTCTATTGAAACAGGTTCTTTTGAAGAAGCAGTGCACTGCTGTATAACGGAGGTTACCTGGCTATCGCACAAATCATTTTCCTCAATGGGTTTTGGAACACATTGTTCTGATGTATGTGCCAGATTAGTCTCCTCTTTTAAATCAACAAAATCTTCATCTTCCTCCATACCTTCTGGTGTTACATTTTCTAACATTTCTGGACTTTCTAGTGTTTCATCATTTTCTAAAGGTGATTGTGAATCACTGGTACTTATTTCTTTTTCTTCATGGTTTATTCCAATAATTTCAGCAGAATGTTCTGAGCTCTGTTTTGTCACTTGGGCTTGTAGGGGAAGATCCAAACTAGGAGCTTCATTTAAATCAAAAGTTTTCTGAATATTTTCTGATTTGTTTTTTTCTTTGTTTGTTTCTAAATTACTGTGTTCTTCAAAATCAGGTAATCTACTTTCATCTTTCAAAATGCTGTTGTTCATGCTTCTATTGCCAGTATCAACTATAGAAGTGTCAGCTTCTTTTTTTTCAAGAAGACGGAGTTTCTCTGTAACTTCGGTATCTTTACTAATACCTGAAACTGTTCTAATAACGGATGATGGACCAGCACTGAAGCATTCATCTCCTTTCTCTTCAAATTCCCTGAACATCCGAGAAAGGTTCTGTTTATGTATTTCAAAAGTTACCTTTTAAAAACAGAACAGTTGGAAATGTTTTAATTTTAAGATATTTAATGTTTACGACTTGCTATATTTCTCTAGTAATATATAGAAGTTGACAGAGTAATTGTAAATATATGCACAGTATCCATAAAAGCAAGTTAGATGGCAATTACTATATTTTGGTCTAGTTTTAATGGAGTGAATTTATGGGTTTCATGGATACAGTATGTTGTAAGCTACCAGAAGTAGTAGAATAAAAATGCTTAAATAGATAAACCCATATCATTGTTTAGACTGAACATTTAATCATTATTTTTCTATAGTTAAGAGTTACCTTAAAATAAATAAATGTTCAATTCTAGAAGCATTTGGGCTGGAAAAAGCTATATATCATGCCTTAGCCAGCCACATTTCCATATCTATTTATAAGCATCCTGTAACTCAACAATAGTTCTTTTTATGCATATATTGTAGGGCAACGAGGACAATATTTTTAATATTAATCCACTTATTCAGTTCCAATTGGATCTTTCCTTAAAGTTAAATTGAGATTATTTCATGATCCAGGCATTACCTATATGGTTGGTGATACTTTATGGGGTTGTTAAGAGCTGCAATATTATTATTAGATTTTTATTATACAGCAAAGAGAAGAGAAGAGAAGAGAAAAGAAGAGAAAAGAAGAGAAAAGAAGAGAAGAGAAAAGAAGAGAAGAGAAAAGAAGAGAAAAGAAGAGAAAAGAAAAGAAGAGGTTGAGGATGAGGATGAGGTAAATCTGACTCAGAGGAACCATAACTCAGCACTAGAAGCATAGCACCACAAGGCCTGTTGCTACTGCTGACATTTCAACTATGGATACTGGGCACCTAGTCTGTAAACACAGTTACTGACACACCAAAACCAAAAAGATAGAATAACATCAAATTGTGTTGACAGCACAACTAACTTTGCAATCAAAGCTTATTAGCCGCATCACAGTTCAGAGAGAGATTCAAGTGTATAGTATACATACTCTACATCATTTAATTTCAAATATACAATTGCTATCTGGGAAAAATTAGATGTCAACTCATAAAGCATCGCAAAACATAGGAACTACATCTGTGATAACCTGGGCCTATATAAATTATCATGCCAAAAACATTTCTGCCTTCTACTAACTTTAAGCCTTTATCCATGCCTGACAATATCTTAGATTAGAATTGTTTTAATTTGTAAATCTTCATGCTTATACAAATTTTCTGTACATTCCTAGAGTATTTTATGACTCTTGAACCTCATGCTCTGAATTAAGTCTTTGCCTATCAAGGTCACTATGGATACCTTTGCCAATGTCAACCTCTGACTGTTATTTTTTTTGTGAACAGGACAATTTTGAAATGATAAAAAATCATGAGAAGCAAATTCTGCCTTTACATTGGAAATTAGAATGTATACCATTTTGTAAGAAAGGTGTCCAGGCATGTCACGTTTCAATGATCTGTCCAATACTGAGTTGATATCAGGCAATTCTGGCTCTCTATTTCACTTCAACATTCTTGTTACTTCATCACTGTCTTATATATAGCAAATTTTATATAGATATTGTAAGATAAAAAATTAAAATGGGAGACTATTTTTATACTCTGAATATTTAACATATATCTATCATACTTATTTTATATATAATTTAAACTTTCACAGTGCTATAACAATTCATCTAACAAAACATTGTTAAGGTAGCAGAGAGCCTATGTTTTAATTTTATCACCAACATCAAACAAAGAAAATGATGGAATCCATAGTGATCCGGATTTCACAACAGCTGTTCCTGAACCAAAAGTGAATCAGTATTTTCTCCTGGTTGCTATCATGCATTTTTCCATTTTGTTCACTCTCTCTTATCTATGTCAGCAATATATTTTTTTCATTCATCTTGACAAAGGTGCAGTGAACTGAGAGATATATAGCTCAATTTTTTAAGATTCATTTCCCAAAGAGCTAACCTAAGCCCTGTAGAGTTTTTCATCACCTAACTTGGTATCTGCAGCCTTAAATATTCCCTTAGGCAAACGAGTTTCAGGGCAATATGCTTTGACAAGGAAATTCATGCACACCTCCTCATTCAGTAACAGGGTATGTATTCTATCCTGAATTTCTGTAAAATTGTATTGTTTAATGGATATTTGAAAAAGGAACAAATCACAAGTTAAAACTTGCAGAACAACTTTTTTGTAAAAATCAGCATTTTATTAGTAAAAGTACATTAGTATGCACAATTTCATTTTTCTTCAGAATGCTTATAAAATGGACAAAATGGCAAGGTGTTTAGAATTATTTGAGGTTAAAATCTGTATGATCTCGAGTCCACATTTCCATGAAGAACTCTCAAGGTACAGTTCAATATTCAAAGCAGATGAAGTCACTTCAAACAGCTTTACACTCAAACTACTAATCCTTATATCTATTACATCTCTCTTAAACAGCAATAGCTTCAAAATCAGATTTTACATACTGTAAATGTCTTGCTACAGTTGCTTCATCAATAGTTGTAGCAACAGATTGTGACAGTTCTCTCTGAAATTGTCTTCCAGCCACTGCTGCATATTGACTACATCAGAGTTGAAATGTTGGAAGCCTTAATTGCTTAGTATTTTGGACAGGAATTGTAAGATTGTAAAAATGAGCTGAAAGCAGTACCACGGAAAACAACCTGGAAGAAATGCTTCTCTAGGGATGTGAACTTTGCCATTGAATGTTGTTCTCTAGAATTCACTATCTCTGCCAACCACATGAAAATACAACTTAAAGAAGAATTTCTGTCTTTCTAATTCAAAGATAAATATTACAGCTTTGATTCTTCAAATATTTTCTAATCCATAAAAATCTATGCTACATAAAGAAAAGTAGCCTCTTTTTAGAGTTTAGGCAAATCAAGAAATTATATGCAACATTTGTTAAATTTCCAACCACCAAGAAGATATTCTGCTAGTTATTTAAAATAAGTTCAATAGATCTGGCATCTACTGAAAATTATTTATATTGCATATTGAGTTTTTATGGAGGAAAAATATGTTTGTTATTCACATTAATGAATAAATGAGGTAAATGATACTTGATTTTTTGTAGCAAGACAATTGGATAGATGTCACCCATTGTTACACACAAAAACATGTTTATTTCAGTCTCATGCTTTAAAATAAAGGAAAATTAATGGCTTTAATTATTATCAGCATTAGTTCCTGGTTCCTAATACCATCTGAATTGAACATGACATGAATTCCGGTTGCCCTAAACATGCATTGACAACTTGAAACCTATTGTGTTAGCCAAGGGAATTTCACATGAACCTTATCTTTAATTTTATATTTCCCTTTAGGTATTTGCAAATGTGCAACTGATAATTTAGAATTAATTACTGGGTATTGCTTTAAATTAGCAAGCTAAAAGGCCATTCATTAATCTTCACAACCATGTGATACCTAATCTATAGCTATTTGCAACATTTGGAAAGCTCCTCTATGCACTACCAGTTAGGACAGTTTCAAGCTAATAAGTACAAGATTCCCTCTACCATTAATTTTAACTTAATTTGACATTCAGCTCACTAATTGCTAGACAGAAAGATTAGAATGTACTATAGAATAGCTATGATGACATATTCGGCACTCGAATCAAGAGTATAAAAATGACAAAAAGTTAGTGGTTTATAATGATTTAGTTTTTGTTATTCATTGTATCTTTAGTGTATATCACATCAAAGATGAAGTCAAGATTCAAGGCAAAAGAAGACTGGGCATTCACATAAGCAAAATGACATTAATTTTGTGGGGTTTGTTTTAATTTTACAAGATTTCCTGGCAAAAGATTTTATTTTTTATCTTAATGAGAACTTTATTGACCTGTTTTTCCACCCTCCTAGGAGCAATGCTAACAGCTCAGACCTGGAAACTCTCCACACCATTCAGAAAACAAATCAAATTTGACTGTAGGCACCAATACCTGCTGATACCAATCCCAAGAAATCAGTCAAAAAGAAACTGAGGTCCTGTATACACAAAAGCTTGGCACTTTCCCTAACATAACAAATCATTTAGCCCCCATACTGGCAACTTACTTATTATACAGATCAAAAGACTGTTTTAAGTCCCAACACTGAATTTAACTGCCAGAACACAAAGAAATTATGTTTACCATTATTATTGTAAAATAGTTTAACTGACAAGATTACTTGTATCATTTTTAAGATGAGTATTATGGAAAATGTTTTTCAGTACAGTAAAAGCTATCCTATCTGTCAATTATGTTTTTCACAGAAATAATATGTTCTATAAATTCTGCCAAAGTAGTGAAATACAGGCATGTATTTGTATTTTAGTGATACTGTACTTCCACAATGTATTCCAATCCTAAATTATATACACTCAAACCTGTAAGTTACATGTTGATATTATGTATTAAAATCATGGAACAACAGTAATTTTAATCAGTGTTTAAAATTTAACTCTGGGAGTATATGATACAACAATCTGAATCACGGCTAAGCTGGTCTAAATCTATAAAAGTTAAAAGTCCACTTGGGAGCTCTATTGTCAGTATTTTGTGTGATGTTCCGTTTTTTAAGAACTGAAATAGATTTACAGAAAAAATTACAAACAAATATTATGAGAAGATGCTGAGAGAAATGGGAACATTCAGCCTTGAAAAGAAAATATGGACAGGACAGGATGGGAGACAGAGAGAGAGCTACAGTCACACTCTTCTATTATATGGTATTTAATATAAGACGGTAGTGACCCACAGTAGGGATGTGGAGTAATAAATTTAAGACATTCTAGAGCATTTCAGAGATCTTCCTGGTGACAAAAGCATTAACCATCAGGAAGTGCTGAGGTTTCTCTTCCTTTTCTGGATATATATAGAAGAATAAGCAGCATTCTGACAGCTAAGCTTTAACTTGCATTCCTGCTCTTACAAGAGGATTGCACTCAGTGCCATAACACCATGATTCTTTCAATGTCTTGAGTGATAATGTCTAATTTCATTATATGTTCATTATATAAAGACAACACTCAAACTATTATCAATGCAGCTGGGGGTTCTAACTTGCACAGAACAGCATAATGGAGAAGAAATATAGTGTACATACGCTTTATTACAAACTATGTGACAACATGTGTCAGGGAAGTGGTGTTGTACAAATGGCATTCAAAGCATGGATTTCCCAAAACTAACATGAACGTGCCTATGTAGGAGTGGGCCTTCAATGAATTTGTAGAATATTAACCAAAAGATATCAAAACAACTAGTACCATTAGCATAGAATGCTGCATGTGAGATGGGTACAGTAGCTAATTATAACAACCCCAGCCTGGAGTAACAATGTAAATTTAGTATCATCAGTGAAAGGATTTCATACCTCAAACTTGAAGATGATCATACACAGCAGCTTCATATACATGTTAAGAGAGCAGGGACGAGTGGAATCCCATGGCACCCCATAAAAAGGAGTTACCAGACTGATCTCTCATCCCCACTACTACAGACTGAATCTGTCCATTGAATAAGGAACTGAACCATTGTATAACAAGGCCTCCAATGTCCAATCCCACTCCAGTAAAATACTATGGTCAATGGTACTGAAAGTTACTGAGAAATCTAAAAAGACCAAAAAAGCTGCCCTGTCCCATCCAAGTCTTGACATGTGTCATTCAGGAGAGCAAACAATGCTATCTCAGTCCTATGTCTAGACCTGAATCATATCTAAAATGATATGAAAAGGTTGAGAGGAGGGAGACTTCCTTTCTGCTTTCTTCTGGATCAGAAAGAAACCTTAAACAAGAGGTGTCTGTCTAAAAACAAAAATCAATATAAGACCAAGGTAGCAGCAATGATAGTTTGTACAGACAGTTTATGTAGACAAAAACATAGGTTTCATTGGAATAAAATAAATTTGATTAGATTTCTTTTTTTATATTTCTATATTCTATATTTCATATTTTAAAATTGTTGTTACTGCTTCTTATTCTTTTTTTGTGTGTTTTGTATAACATTGCTTCCTTACAAAGAGTATGCTTATTAGCTTGTGATTCTAATAAAAGGAAAAATATAGTTTCTTATATGTCCTTGCACCATATTAGATACATAAGAAGAAAATGGTAAAACTGGGAAAAGAGGGGTACTTTTATTATTATTATTATTTATTAAACTTTTATACCGCCCTTCTCCCGAAGGACTCAGGGCGGTGCACAGCCAAAGAT
>JANHZT010006954.1:27872-39737 GCA_032468215.1 Stegonotus admiraltiensis | reverse complement strand
TGGCAAACTGGTTGTTGGAAGAAATCATTAGGGCAGAGAACCGGTTGTTAAATTACTTGAATCCCACCACTGCCTTAGACCAAATAAAGAGAAAAGTGTTTACATGTAGCGTATTTTTCATTGATGACCATAGTAATTAGCACTTGTTAAATTTAGGATTAGACAAAATGGAAGATCCTTGAGACACATTCATGATATTTTCAGCCCTACCAGGACTTACAGAGCAGGCATGTTCCACGTTGTTTTCTTGAAGCAGTATCATTTAGTGGGAGTCAGAAGAGATGCTTCCTCTGACACAGAGCTTGCCTAATTGCTTGCTCTATTCCTCCCAAAACTGAGTAGGCCCAAAAGCTTTAAAATCTTTGCTATTCCCTCAGGTATTGGGTCAAGATAACAGGTAAACTCAGCTGTAAGACTGCATGACTGTGAAATGAAAATTTGGAGAACTTGTCTACATTATAGTCCTCAAATTATGACCAAAATTGGGATTGGAATTTTAGTTGTAAATTGCAATCATAAGTTGAGGCACTATGTGACCATACTCAATTTTACAACCGTTTTTACCGCAGGCATTAAGTCATTAAGCAAATCAACCTCATTATTAAGTGAATCTTATGGTCATAAGTGTGAATCCACTTTTATCCAATGGTGGCTTTGCCAGTTTCTGGCAAAAACATTACAAAATGTGGTCAAGTGACTGTGGGATGCTGGAACCAGTCACAAATGCCAGCCAATTGCTAAGCACCCAGAATGTGATTGTATGACTGCAGGGGTCATAAGTGCAGCAGACATAAGTTCTAAGATAACATAAATTCTGAGATGGGTCATGATTTTTTTTAGTCCATAATAACTCTGGTCATTAAGTGAAAAGTCATACGTAGGTCAAGGACCACCTGCAATGTTGTGGTATTTATTTTTCTAACTTTCTGGGTTTTATTATTAGAGTTGTAATTTATTCTTAGCCATCCAGTCATCAAAGCAAGATGGGTGGCTGTATAATTTTTTAATGAATAAAAAATGCAGCTTCACATTATAGTATTCATGTAATGATATTCATAAGAAATATATAAAGGATACTTATGAAATTTCATGATGACAGTTGTAAAAGCCAAAGGAAGCAATAGTAAGGAAAAACTGACAGTCTAAACTAAAAAAAAACAAAAAACCCAAAACTTAACTCAGATCTATCTAAACATACCTAAGGAACTCACAAATTTATCTCTACTACCAGTACTATAAAAAAAGTGAATATATAAAAGCAAGCCATATTAGAACCAAGGAAATAGATCCATTGGCTCATGAAAGCTTTGTTTTATTTTAAACAAAACAATCATTTATTCCATGCTATAAATCAGAGTGTTTCAGAAGAGACACTCAGAAGCAATTTAGTAAGGTGGAGATACTGTTATTCAAATAACAGCTTTTGCTGCTTTTTATTTTTGATTCCTAACACCAAAACCACCGATTAGCACAAGTACTGATATACAAAAAACATAAAACAATGTTTCTAAACTGTTTCAGACTTCAGTCCTAAACTATACAAAAAAATCACATATTTTTACAAAATCAAATAGTAACTATGTTATAAATATGCATAAATCTAATACTGTAATCCAGCAATACTTTAAGAAATTGACAATAACAAAGCTGCTCAAAGTACTAAATAAACACACTCCATATTTAGAAAGCAGTTGATTAAATATAAGCAGACTGTGAAAATAAGAATGTGCAGTGAATGGAAAGCCCATGCTCCCCTTACCTGTTCTCCTTTAAGGCCCCACCCTGTGGAATTGATTGACCTGGACTTTTAAAAGTGCTTGACTCTGGAACTAGTTATGGTGGCATTGAAGAGGAAAAGTGGAAGAGAAGAAAAAGAAAACGAGAAAGGAGAAAAGACAGAAGAAAGACCTGAAGTCTCACAAGAAAGATAACCAGAGGACATTAGAAACTGAGATTGGATAAGGAGGCATTGGGAATGGGGAAGAAAGTAGGAAGAATTCTTGTAAATGGCCAACCAGCTGGCAAAGACTGAGCAGACTGGAGAATGAGATCAGGTGCAGCATAAATATGTAGGCATCATTCATTTCATAGACTCTGGCAAGCAGCCCAAGCACAGCTCAGGCACCTGCAAATAAAAAAGACACTCCAGGCCCCAGCCCACCTCCTTGTTGAAAGTCCAGAATGGCTGCTGCGGCAGCATTTCAAAAACAGCTGAGCCAAGTAATGTCAACCTAGTAGGCAGTCATTTGAAAGTCATGCAAGTAATTATAAGACAAAGTAGGTTGGATCTAAAAGTTTAAGGACCAGACACAAAAGGGTTAAATCAAGAAGCATAAATTAAAATGAAAGCACAGAAATAGCAGCTATAGCACCTGAAGAATTATAGACTGTGGTTCAAGAGAGAACATGGGACCAAGTTTGGTAAAAAGTAGTCAAGAGGTTGGCCTAGAAGCCTGGCTGGGTGACATTGGGCTAGTCACTCTCTCTGAGACCAACCCAACTCATAGGGTGGTTGTTGTGGTGAAAATAGGAAGTAAGAAGATTACATAAAATGTTTGCTGCCGTAATTTGACTGTATACATACAGTACATGCAGAATAAAATCTAATAATAGAAATCATAGCTAAAGAATATATGCTAAAAGATGAAATAATATTAATGTCGGCATTCCCAGGTTAGTATCTGTCTTACAATAACTATACATAAAAACAATACATAATTTTTGTATGCAATCTGCCATATTTTCTTAGGATGGCTATGTTTGGGCTTGGTTTAGTTGTTAATAGAGATTGCCTGTTAAATTGTGAATCATATACACTGAATGGAATTTTTGTAATTACTTGATTTGTTCTGTCCCTTGTTTAAGGGGCAAAATACATTATTATAATTGTTCACCACATAGTCTGCCAAATGTTTAGCCTTGATCTGGCATTTTTATCCACTTATCAAGTCCCTTCCAAGGACAGTGGAATAGGCAGGTGTTGATGTTTGAGGGTGTTAAATGTCTTATTGTAAATGTGAGCTGTTCTGAGTAAAGCTGCCTTTTGCAATCGACTGATTGTGATTTTGTTTATACCAATGGTGTTCATTTATCAATAAATACATTTATTGGTTCGATTTATTTATTGGTTTGATTTATATGACGCCCTTCTCCAGAGACTCAGGGCGGCTTACAATGCATTAAGCAATAGCCTTCATACTTTTGAATATACCTGCTTAGTAGGGCTTTCGGTCCCACCTAAGCGGTGTTCTTTTTTATAATACAAAGTCAGCTTATTGCCCCCACAATCTGGGTCCTCATGTTTTGGGATTGCACCCAAGACCCTTATCACTATAGCTACTATCTTTTGCCACACTCTTTCTACTTCTATTTGCAATTCTTTATATTTTGTGATCTTCTTTCCTCTCTACTATCTTCAGGTACTGCAGAATCCATTATCGAGACTTTTTGTCATTCTTATTGACAGTTCTTAAGTCTGCAATATTATGCAGCAATCATTTGTATTATTATAGATAAAATAAAGCAAAATAAATAAATTCTATTTAGTTTTTAGATGCTTCAGGATATTGCCATCAGTGTTTTGAAGAGAAAACGTTATTTCTGAGTGCCAGAATTAATGCACATAGAACTCCAACAGTTTGGGGCAAGCTACTTATGATGTAAAATTACTCATTTTAATATCCCACTTTCTAAAAGTTTGATATTACTTCTTGCATCAAACTCTTTCTGACACCAAAATATGAAGCTATAGATAATTACAATAATAATCAATGCCTACTTGTACTTTTAGAATTTTAGGTGGCAAAGTTCACCCTCAAAATTGTGTTCAGCTTATCCATGAATGAGCTTATCAGGAAGTATATGTAGCAATATTTTTTAAAAATATCCATACAGCTAGTGCACAAACATGGATAAACCCATCCATAAATAAGCAGACCTTCACATTTGAACTGAAATACAGTGAAAAAAGTGCCATGTGGATAAGTAAATTGTGTAAATTTAAAACAAACATTTTAAGGGCTTGCCTTATTGCAGATGGCACATTTTTCACATGTATCCAGAAATACTTTATTTAAAATGGTATTATATTTTTTTTTGTTTTTCACGAAAAAAAATCCTTCGTAGGTACAGCTTCATGATTTGTTCTTTTCTCTGCCCACCCCCTGATATTCCAGTCCGATGAAATGAATAAAAAAAAAACCCTATAGAATCCCGTTACACAAATAAACTTCACAATAAGTGTTCTTAAAGCATATCTGTAGTTTCAATCAATGTTATGCATGTTTTTCCTACTTCAATGTTATTGGATGGTAGGAGGGAATATTTTATTCAAGAGCTTCTTGGAAGCAAGTGGCTAACTTAATTTACCTCATGAATGGTAAGAAGATAATTCAGAATGCCCTGGAGTTCATCTTCTTTCACTCCATAGTCCTTAAAAGATAAAATCAAAAGAAATGTAATTCAAGTAATGTATTTAAAAGCAGAAGAGAAAGGTTGCTCTCTAACATAAATACTAGTGAAATATTTTGGATTCATTAATACATGACTTCAGTATTAGTTTTAGTTAGAATTAGTATTAGTTTCCATACCGATCCCTATGACTATGTGTACCACATATAGATTCCATACATCCCCATATATTGATCCTTTAGATCAGGGCTCCCCAACTCCCGGTTTGTAGATTGGCATCAGTCTGCAGCACGCCAGAAACTGGGACACACAAATGAGTGAAGCCCCATCCGTGGGATACAGGCAGCACACAAAACCATGCCCCCTCCATTCCACAGAAAAACCTCTCTCCACAGAGCCGGTCCCGGGTGCCCAGGACACCACTGCTTTAGATCTTGTACTCTTGGCCTTCATTTATTTAAAGGGGGGCTATATGAATTACAGCTTACGCAATAAAAGAGGACTGTGGCTCAATAACAGAGCTTATGTTTGCCTGAAGGAGCTCCCAAGTATAGTCTTTCAATTAAATTGGAATAACCATACCATGGCACAAAACCTCAGAGTCACTGCCAGTTATCAAACCAGAGAAACAAATTGTATGTTTGAATATAAAACTAGCTTTAAACATTCCCATAATTTTTATGCATTTACAGTTGTCTTTAATTTGCTGAAAACTTCAAGTAAAATCAATTGTTATATTATATAACAATTATATTATATTATATAAGTATAATATTCTTAATTATATATGGTATAATCATATAGATCTATTAACTTGGCTTGCCTTAGAGTCACAAATAAGAAGAAATACTGAGCGTGTTATTTAATAAGGCTTTAAGCATTCTTAAAGCAAAATCAAATACTCTACCAATTCCAAGCTCTGAAAATATTTTTAAAACATTCGTCAAAGTCTAAGCCTCCTTCAGTTATTTTCACTTATCTTTTGGGAGCTTCATTAACTTAACTTTTTTCAGTCAAGCAATATGACAAGGGCAACAATGAAAGAGGGACGGAAAACAAAAGGAAGGAATAGGATAAGATGGATGGCTTGAACTTTGCCATGGGCACAGTTTCTGTATGTACACATCTGATTGTACATACAGTTTGATTACAACATTGGATTCACAGCATGGTTAACCCTATTTTTTCTACTGTATCTCTCTTCACTTCAAGAAAGACATCCTCACTTTAAAAAGATATTGATAAGATTGAGCCTGTCCAGGGATGGGCAACAAAATGGTGCAAAGTCTGGGGAGACGAAACATATCAAAATATCAAAGATTGGAGGTATTGATTATGTACAGCCTGGAGGACAGAAGGGGTTGGGGGGACATGACTGAAACCTTTAAATATATTATGTGGTGGGATTCAAAACATTTTACTACCGGTTCTGTGGGCGTGACTCGGTGGACATGGCAGGGGAAGATACTGTAAAATCTCTATTCCCACCCCAATGGAAAGGTTACTACACCCCAATGGAAAGGTTCCCACCCCAATGGGAAGGTTACTACAAAATTCCCATTTCCTCCCTATCAGCTGGGACTTAGGAGGCAGAGAATAGATGGGGGCAGGGCCAGTCAGAGGTGGTATTTATCGGTTCTCCGAACTACTCAAACTTTCCTCTACCTGTTCTCCAGAACTGGTAAGAACCTGCTAAATACCTCCTCTGATTATGGCTATGAATAAGATTCTAGAAGGCAGCATTTTCAATATTAAGCAAAAATCAAGAACATGGGGGCATAACCCCAAACTGACAGGAGGGAAGTTCAAAAGTAATGTTTGAAAGTATTACTTCACAGAAAGAGTAGTGGAATCATGGAACCAATTTCCAGCAGAGGTAGTAGGTCAGTTACCAGTAACCGAATTTAAACATGTTTGGGATAAACACATATCCATCGTCTGACAAAATTTTAAAAAAACAACAACTGAAAGAACAGACTTGATGGACCACTGGGCCTTTTTCTGCAGTCAGTTTTCTATCTTACAGAGAAAGCAACTGTTAATTGCAGAAGAAAGCAGCTCTAGTGAGACATGGACATTTAAAGGGCTGCACCTCCTTTCTCACCTTAATTATTCACAGAGTCTGTACTTGCTACAGCAAATGTTCAGTCATCAGAAATATAAAGTACACTCTAAAGCAGGAAGTCGCTCCCCCTCCCCCCCCAACCACGACTGCAATCCATTTGAATTGGAATGATGATTCCTAGAAGTTGAGTTCCCTTTCCTTAGCATCTTAACAATTCTAGAAAACAATAAGCAGGGCAGATAGCTGTGTAAGAAAATAAAACTGAACAACACAATCTCAATTTGAAGATCTCTTACCTTTGTCACCAACTGCTTAATAAACATCAGTAAACAGGCTCGCAGAGAAAGAATTTCTTTCTGATTAGGTCGAGGTCCATCTTAATATGAAAGATACATTATATTACATCATGTACTTAAATTCTGTGATTATTACAATGCAATTACAGTAATTCCTAATCGTTTGTGCTGCATATTAAAGAAAACATTATTAGTTCAAACACATGGAATATTTCAATCATTATGGATTTGCTTTAATCAGGTTAATATCTTAACAAAACTCAAATCAAATGTTTAAGCTAGAATGTTTTCATCCAACTTAAGCCGTGGATTGTTTCAATCCTTTTCAGTGGAAAGCTGTGTGTCAGAAACACGAAACATATGTATATTTCCTAGGGAAAAACCATTCTGACCTCTTTTTTTTCTAATTTCTGAAAACAGCTCCTAGTGTCCTCATTTGTGCTTAAATCAGGCTCACTCCCTCTTTCTTTTTACGTCACCAATCCCAGAGAGCTGTCTTCCTTGCTGATCAGTATTTTTTGCTATTGAATTTTTTTCCTTCGGTATACTGCAAACTATCTCCAGTCTCTTGGTCATATCTCAAATAAGCACTATCCCTTGGCAGATTTGGTCATGTACCTTTACTTACAGAAGAAATACTAAGTCATGGTTTGTTGTAACTGTGCATTACAAGTTTTGCATGCATCATAAGGAGCAATATTTTTTGTTTTATTCCTACCCCACCTTTATTTTTACAAATAACTCAAGACAATAAATATATCCAACACTTCTTTCTCCTTCTAATTTCCTGACAATCCTGTGAGATGGGTTGGGCTTAGTGAGAGTGACTTGTCCGGTTACCTAGCTGATGCTGTGCTAAGTCACAAATAATATCTATATAATTCACAGTGCTTGGATTTGCAAAATCTCCTAAATCACAGGTGTCAAACTTGTGGCGTCACATTGCCGTCACGTGATATTTCACAATGTTTTTTCTTTCATGGAGCTGGGGTGGGCATGGCCTGCACATGACGCATTTGGCCCATGGGCCGCCAAGTTTCACACCCCTATCCTAAGCCAAACCCAACTAAATATATTATATGTTAAGCTAAAGAATGAATCCAGGTAAGAGTTACTAAGAGACCCTGAAGGTTTATGATGACATCATTACAACAGCAAAAGAACTATGAAAACAAGTAATATTTTAACTGGGTTTTCAACCCCTTTGGATTCCTTTGAGTCAATGTTAAGTCCTGGCGACTGCCTAGACTAATCCTTGCAGTTCTCTTGGCAAGTATTTGTGAAGTGGTTTGGCACTGCCTGCTTTCTAGGGCTGAAATTGAGTGTCTGATTCAATGTTCACCCAGCTGGCTTCATGCCTGAGGTGGAATAGTACCATACCGCACTGGCTCGCTTTAGCAGATTGCAAATTCAATGTGAATTTCTTATCCATTGTAATATTTTATGTGTATTTCCAGATTGGGGGGAGAGGGGGGCTGAAATTAAATAAACTGATTTAAAAACACTTTCCTACATTTGTATAATTTATTATCTTGGCCTGTTTATTCTTTACTAGGGATATGAAAAAACGTATTTTTCCAGGAAGAAAATACTCCCTGAAACACCAGATATTTAATTTTTTTCATTGACTATTTTGACTTTTCTATTTCTGGCTGTTCCAGGGATGGTCAAAAGTTTTCTAAAAGTAAATCCACCTCATTCTGGAAAATGTTGAAAGCATCTCCACAATAACCAAAACAGCATGGTCCAGAAGGAAAACATAACATTTGGATATTTCTTGAAACATTTTAGTATTCAACATTTAGTATATTTGGTATTCAAGAAGTGTGTTTTGCATATATCTAACTATAAGAGTAATTCCATATACATATATACATATACACACACACACACACACAAATGGAATATGACACTAGAGTTTTAAAAGAATACATATCACCCAGTAGCACACACATACTTAAATTCTATAAATATTTAAAATATTATATTATCTCAGCATCTAACTTATTCACAGTTCCAAATGTTGTGCTATTGTTATAAAACAAGAAAATAAATACATACCTAAACCTTTAGGAGTAATTCCACTACGGTCTTGAGGATTAACTACCCAATAGTAATACTTCAAGGTATGCATTGCCAATAGAACTGTGCCAACTCGTCTAATTGCATTATATATATTTGCTATGCCAATGAATTCAGTGGACAAGTAAGTGTACAACATCAATTGAACCTATATCATCCAATTAAAAAAAAACCAGAGAGTAACTAAGATCCCATATATACAGGAAATTAAATAAAGGCAATGAAATGAGCACTGCCAAAACTCTATTTAAAACATTTATTTATCTGGAATTAATACCAATAGATAAGATTTATAACATTTGCAAAGATTTTCAGAGGCTTGATATTGTGGTATATCATTGCATTATGTCTATACTGGGCTTATGTACAAAACAGAAAAATTGGAGTTTTGAGTTCAAAACAAAGCAACCCACCAAAGGCCAGTCTCTTGAACTGCTTTCCACAGAATAAAATCTGAAACAGTTCAAAAGTTCTGTTTCATTGGAGTAAAACTCAGAATATTCCAAGCCATATGAAATAGCAAAAAGTTGAAATAAGATCTCTGTTTACTTTTCTTTTTCACTTAAGTATCGCAAGAAGGAGAGGATTGTTCACATTAGCTTGCTTCAACAAGCCAAATGAAATGGCTTTTTTAATGAAAGGGACAATTTTTTAAAAAAAATAAGACTATCAAAAATGTTCAATTTAGTAGTAATAAATTACTATTAATTATTACCTGAAACAAAACACTCAGACCAATGTACTTTTGTTTAAGAATGAAACACCTGAAACAGCTGCTGTGTACTCAAAACAGTTTCACAAGTGAAACATTTCTCATTAATTTGTATCATTAATTCACTTTTCCCCCCTTCTGTTCAATTTTTGGAGACTGCCTGACAACTGCCTGCAGTTCTCCTGGCAAGGTTTTTCAATCGTGGTTTGCCATTGCCTTCTTCCTAGGGCTCAGAGAAAGTAAATGGTCCAAGATCACTTGGGCTTTTTGCTCAATGCAAGACTAAAACTTCCGGTCTCCTGGTTTCTGACTACACTAAACTGGATCTCTTAGTTCATATTATGTTTCTCCAAAATACTGTGTATCTTTTAACACAGGAAAGGGAAAATAAATCTAAATTATTGAATCCGTATATCACATTAGTACTAAAAGAAAAATCAAGTCTTTTTGTGCTCTGTTCACAAATGGAATGCATCTTACCTTGGCTGGAGTATAAATCCATATTACAGGGTTAAGGAGAATATGATCACAGAGCTGCTTCAGCAAAGGGGCTCCATTATGCAAATTGCTCAAATATTTAGCAAAGGCAAGGCAAAGGTCTAAGACAGTTCTGTTAATGTGTGCTTTGGAAGACTGTGGAAAGAAAAAGATACGTAAGCAATGATGAACATGGCCAAAATATTAAAAAATGCAAAGAAAAAAAACCATTTAATTTTCTTTACCTTTTCAAGACTGTATCCTATTACAAGGAAGCCCTTACAAGAAAGCATTTGTTCTTGCATAGCAACTGAGTTCTTCAGCAACTCCATAATGAAAGCCAGTAAAATAGAACTGAAAAACATATTGAATTGATGCAGCATATTAAAAATTAGCATATTTAGGATTTGGAGTAGGATTGCACATTTTTGTTGATTGATTTGATCGTTCTTCTCAATTCAGCAGACTACATTATTTTTATGTTTCAAATAAAATTACTGCAGTTGCATAATTTACCACATCTTTGCCAAGTAATCACTATCATCCTATAGCAATCCCAAAGAGTGATGACTAGAATGAATATAAACATTGATGTTCCTCCTTGAAGAAATATTCAATACTAGCAGGAAGCTCCATTATTGCATACAATACATAATCCAGTCTGTAATGTACCTATATTAAGACAAACTGACTCTGAGAGTCAGAGAGTGAGCCATGTTTAAAACACATTACACTGCAAAGCAAGTCTAAAGGACCAGAATACATACAGATTGCAGATTGGAACTGAGTTCTATAATTTTTTTTTTTTTGGTCATGAAATATAGTTCATTTTCCAGTATTACAACTTTAAACTATATGGAATTAAAAGCATGCAATTTAGAAAAATAATACATGCAAATACTATTTTAAGCAACTCTTTAGCCTGGCAGCTGAGCAATTTAGAAGGTTATGACTATGTTTATTGTACAAAATTCAGTCAAGAAATAATACCACAAAAGTGGAAGGGAACCAAGTACAAAACCAGATAACTTTGGCTAATTAAAATATTTGAGGTAAACAAAAAGACTGTGCTTTGGTACCAACATTTGCAATTACTTTAGAAAAACAAGTCATCTAATAAAAACAGATAATCATCAGGATGAAGAAAAGAAATGTCTGTTATTTCTAATATAACATTTTCATTTAGATGGTAAAATACTATGACATCTGGATCAAAATCAAACATTATAGCTTTGATTTATATTTGTATTGTTATTGCATCCAAAGCAAATAATTCATGTTGCTGCATAATTTACTGGGGGGGGGGAATTAGGTATTCTAATCTAGAATATGTCTCATTAAAAATGTTACATGTACAATAACAAAAAGTACCAATTGCTTTTGAAAGCTATTGCATTTAAATCCTAAAAGCATTTCTCAGACTATTTCTGCAGAACAATTAGCATTGCCTGGAAACAAACCCATTGTTCTTGACAATCCTATGGTAGTTTGTGCATATAAGACATTTTCCACTGATCAAGTACTGGAGTCAGGAAGATAAACTCTCCTTGGCAAGAACCAGCAGCTCTGTAAAAAATAACCCTGTATACCTTTTTGACAGAAAGGAATTTATCCCTGAGGTATTTTTCATATCTCCCCCTCCCTGACTCCATAAATTACATAGCTACTGAATGATGTACACATTTGTGTAGAAGACTTAGTGTCAATAATCTGACTTCATCTCAAGGTCTTATCTGCACAACAGATTTAACATGCTCTAACCTTGAAAATATAAATAATGTTCTCCATGCTGCAATATAATTGCATTACTTGGGGATAATTCC